>JACBKR010000762.1:0-85522 GCA_014218235.1 Colocasia esculenta
TTGAAATCTACTCTCACACTCCTCAGACTAGACGAACTTCATACCCTTCCTGGTTAGCTTAGTCAAAGGTGCGGCGATAGATGCAAATCCCTCAATAAATCGCCGATAATAGCCCGCTAAACCAAGGAAACTCTGAATCTCTGATGGGGTCCTGGGGATCTCCCAATCTAATACAGCCTGGACCTTCGCTGGATCAATTGCTACACCAGCACCAGAGATAACATGCCCAAGGAAATGAACCTCGCGCATCCAGAAATCGCACTTGCTGAACTTTGCATACAGCTTGTTCTCTCAGAGAACTTCTAGTACTACCCTCAAATGCTCATGGTGTGTAGCCTCATCCGGAGAATATACTAGCACATCATCGATGAATACTACTACAAAACTATCTAGATAAGGTCTAAACACCCTGTTCATAAGATCCATGAAGGCTGCAGAGGTGTTGGTTAGACCAAAAGGAAGAACCAAAAACTCATAATGTCCATAACAAGTCCTAAAGGCCGTCTTGGACACATCCTCACTCCTAATCCTCAACTGATGATAGCCGGACCGCAGATCAATCTTAGAAAATACCGATGCATTCTGCAACTGGTCAAAAAGATCATCAATCTGTGGTAAGGGATACCTGTTCTTCACAGTCACTTGGTTGAGCTTTCTATAATCGATGCACAACCTAAGTGAACCATCCTTCTTCTTTACAAATAATACAGGTGCACCCCAAGGGGATACACTAGGGTGAATAAATCCCTTGTTCAGCAAATCCTGCAATTGCATCCTTAACTCAGCTAATTCCGCAGGTGCCATCCGATATGGAGCCTTTGAGATAAGAGAGGTGCCTGGAAGCAACTCTATAGTAACATCTATCTCCATAACTGGTGGCAAACTAGACAAATCATCGAGAAATACGTCTGGAAACTCCTGCACTACATCAATCTCCTCAAGGGTAGGTGACTGATCAGCCTTCGGTACTAAGATCACGCTGGCAAGAAAAGCGTCACAACCCTTGTTCACCATTCTCATCGCTTTCATGGTGGAGATAACAAACCTTCCCACTAAGTTCCTTGGCAATGGATGTGAAAACTCATCCTCACCAGGAATACGGAAAGTGATCTTCTTCCCACGACAATCTACTAATGCATAGTGCTCCTCTAGCCAATCCAGACCAAGAATAGCATCATAGTCCTTCATCTTTAGCAAATAGAAGCACCCTTCTAAGACTCGGTCCTCAATGCACACAGGTAAAGACGGAATACACTTCCTAGTCGATACCGTTCCCGCTGGTGTGTGCACAGACAAAGGAACCTCTAATTCCTCAGCCTCTAATCCTGACTCTAAAGCTAACTGCTTAGCAAACCGCTCGGAAATGAACGAGTGAGTGGCACCCGTATTAAACAAAACCAGAGCGTGCACCCCCATTAAAATAACCGTACCTTCCGTGACATTTTCTGCTTGCTTTGCATCCTCTCGCGCCAACGCAAACACTTGAGCTTGGGCTCAAGGGCTTCCTAGTCTTCCGGTCACTGGCGCTGCTGCTGCTGCCGCTGCTGGGGCTGGCGCTCCACGCTGAACTCCCTGCTGAAGCCTAGGACAATCCCTAATCTGATGCTCGCTGCTCCCGCACTTCAAGCACTTCCCTGCTAACTTCCAGCACTCTGTACCACCATGTGCCCTTCCACAGTGAGGACACTCCTTCTTGCCACTAGGCCTGACACCGGGGGATCGCGGTGCAACTACCTGCTAACTGCTCGCTACCACGGGACGCTTCAGTGACTGATATGCCACTTTCTTCCTGTCCTTCCGCTAGAACGGAGGTGCAGACCTCTTCTGCGAAGCCTACTTTTATTCCAGATATTGTTCCATCTCACTCTCCTACCTGCATGCCATGCTGAGAGCCTCATCAAGGGTACAATGATCAAATGCCACGAGCCTCGACCTCAGTGATGTCTTAAGGCCCATCACAAATTTCTTTACCTTCCTGCGCTCATCAGCCACTATGTGAGGAGCATATTTGGACAATTCTGCAAACCTGGCCTCGTACTCAAGCACCGTCATGGAGCCCTGAGTAAGAGTGAGGAACTTCTCCTCTATCTTGTCTAAATATGCTCGGGAACAAACTTGGTCCGAAAGAGCCTCACGAACTCATCCCAGGCTACCTCGATAGCACCATCCTCAAACTGGGTACGTAGTAAAAAAGCCCACCACACATCGGCTCTCTCCTGCAACACACCACCCATAAGGACCAATCTAGACAAATCTAAACTTAACATAAATACAAACATATTTAACTAACAAATCCGGTGGCATGTAGGTGGCCAAGCTGACCTTGTCCTCCTCAGCACACCTAATAGCTCGGAAGATCTTCTTGATAGCCCACAAATGCGTCGTTAAACACGTGACTAACAATCTCAAATAATCGGCCTACACTAAATATTTAAACGGTAGTTAAATTGTGAGACCGAGTCGAATCCACGGAGAACTAGATTTTTAGAGTTGAAAACCTTGTGTTTTTATTTAAGAAAATAACGTGGTGATATTATATTGCACGAAATAACAAAACTAAGTGAATAGATAGCAGAGAATAAACATTAACCAATTCCGAAATAACAATCCACTAAGTACAAATAAATTAACAACAAAGTGTTCTATCCTAAATAAAATACATCAACAAGAAAATAAAAAAGAGAGATGAGTAAGAGAGAAGAGAGGGACGAGAGAGAAAAGAGAGAGGAGAGAGAGCGCTGGAGAAGAGAGAAGAGAACGGGAGAGAGAGAGGGATAGAAGAGAGAAACGAGAGAGGAGAGAGACTAGAGAGAACGGGAGATGAGAGAGAGAGATAGAAGAGAGAGAGGAACGAGAGAGGCGAGAGAGAGAGAGAGAGAGAGAGAGAGAGAGAGAGCGCAGAGAGAGAGGCGCGAGAGGATGGGCCGAGAGGAGGGAGAGAGCGCCAAGAGGCCCCTCTCTACGTGCATGCATGCCGTAGAGAAGGGAGAGGGGGCGGCGTGGCAGGCTTGAGGCGGGCAGCGGCCGGGCACGGGGCGCGGGGGCGCGCGGGTCGCGGGCGGGGCAGCGGCCGGGGCGCGCGGGGGCACAGCGGGGCCGAGCTGGTGCGCAGGGGCGCGCAGGGGCCGGGCTGGTGCGCAGGGGGCGCAGGGGCGGCCTGGGTGCGCGCAGGGGCGGGCGTGGGCGGTGCTGGCGCCTGGCACTGGGCGCGCGGCTGCTTCTGCTTCTTCTGCCAGAGAGAGAAACCGGGAGAGGAAGAAAGAGAAGGGGAAGAAGAAGAAGAGAGGAAGGAGGGGATCGGAGGAGAGAGGGGAAGAGAGAAGGTAGAAGAGAGAATGGAAGAGAGCTGCGGGGAAAGAGGAATCATAGAGAGAGAGAAGATTTCCCTTTTTAAAATAGATTGAGAAAAGAGAGGAAAGAGGAGAGTGATTTTTGGAAAATGAGAGGAATTTAATTTTGAAAAGAAAGAGAGAGAGGGAATATTTTAAAAATCAAAATCTCTCATTATTCTCTCTTGATCCAATAAATCCATTGGCCCATTGAAGCTTCATTTCTTGGCCCATTAATCCTGCAAATGCAACACACAAGAGATTTAATCAATTATCGCACATGCAATCAATGATAACAGAACTTATGAAATTATCAAATATTGTCAATCAAATAAATAATTATTTGTAACAATTATGTAATTATCACATCCCTCAACTTACTCATTGCTAGTCCCTTAGCAATGCACCCAGATGAATATTGGGACTAACAGGAACTTCAAACATCATTTTTCATGTCAAGAAAGCAGAGATAAGATTGATCAACAATAAGTATTTCCAGTTCTAGTAGCATGTGTCAAAGACAATCATGCAGTTCATGTTATTAGACAGTTCCTCAAGATACAGTTAAAATTATCATTTCCTTCATGAATGCACTTATGATCAATAAGCATTACTTAAGACAATGTATGAGTTTTTGACCCATTACTTAGAGATGATATCAACTCTACACTCCTACAATAAAATTCTCGAATTACAGGTAGCTTTCACTCTGCCTTTTTATTTTCATCCTTCAAGCATCATTTTTTTTCTTTCTTTGGATATCCGTTCACTGTTTGACGCGAACTCAACATCATGAGGTGCTGAAGCCCGGTTACTAAGCTAGGGATTTCCTTCTTCATTTTATCATTTTTTTTTTAATAACTTGCAGGCATGTAGCTTTTTCCCCACGATTAGTTTTCAATAAGAGTGTAGAATATCAATCTTCATCATGAGTATTAGGTAAAACTCTCATCACCCTCTTGAATGACATTTATTCATCATCTAATACATGTGTGAAGGTTTCATCAAATTTCAATTGTAGTTTGAGGAAAATGCTAAGAACATAACGCAAACTTCATCCTTTAGCGTGCCACTAGCACAAGTATATACTTAGAGTAAAAATCATTCTAGACTGAGGTATTTTTTCCATGAGAAATGATATGTGAAGTTAATGAGCACAGAATAATGCATGGGATGTTTCAGCAGGATTTAAAGATTGAAAGACTTGCCCTCCCCCAACTTGAATGACATGTCCTCAATGGCATAAAAGTAATGACATAGAATACAGCCAAAGTAAGGTAAGAAAGGAGAGATGCAACCTGATGATCACATGCGGGTGGTTGCATACTAGCTTTATCAAAGGATAGTGGCCAGCAAACACTTAAGACAAAAAAAAATAAAATAAAAATGAAATCAATAGAAATCAATTTCCTAAAAATATTGGGTGGCCTCCCAACAAGCGCTAAGTTAACGTCTTCAGCCAGACACATGGGTGTAACAGGGTCACGTAACACACCAATCAATTGACGCCAAATTCTTGCTTTGTAAGGCATCATTAGCCATGGGGGGTCAAGTGGTCCAATGTACCCTGCAGATTAGTAAATGATAGAGAAATTGGGGTATTCAAGATCATATCTTCAATTAAGAAATATTCATTTGTACACTTAAGATCTTTATAAGTGTTGAGCACTTCAATTTGGACTTTATTATTTTCACCATTTTCACCCACAACTTCCATTTTAGATCCTCTTTCATGATATTCAGGTCAGATTGAGTTGAATGCTCAGAGGATTGTGAACTCCACAGGCTGACTTGAGTCAAAATAGTAGCATGATCAGGAATGAAATGTATAGACTTTCAACACAAGGATGCTTAAAAGGTTCAAGTGCAGTTGACCAATCAGCTAATGGTAGCATGTCTATGAACATTTGGATTTGTCAAGTTCAAGGAGAGGTAGGAATTCTCTATCTTTCTCAAAATCAAGAGAGTCCAGTCAATGTGGACTTTAGGCAGAATTGCTAATTCATCTCTTACCCAAGAAGAATGATTGATGATTACACCCAGCTCTTTCTCCACACTCACATCTTCTTTGTCATCCTCTGGAAACAATGTCGCATCAAACTGGACCTAACATCTAGATGACACTCTTTTCCTCCCCCCAACTTGAGTTCAACTAACTCATTAGAGCTTTCCTCAAATATGACATTATGGATGGAGTCTTCTTGATGGTCAGTTTCAAGTTGGGCCAAGACCATGGATTGATTTTCAGTGGCACCCATCTCCTCTTGATTTGACTCATTAATATTATCTCTCATTTTCCAAGTGGGCGTGTCCACAATCATGTTGGACTGAGAAGTTGTGGATGGAATTTGAGAGTCAAATTGTTGGTCACAATCAAGATAATGATGTGCAAGATTGTCAATGGGTTGACATGGTGACTGACTATCTTGCCTCCTTCTGATTTCCATCAGTTGAGTAATCAGGAGGTCAGTTTTGACAAAGGATTGCTCCAATTCTTGTTGTTGTGGGGTGAATGTTTGCTCAAAGATTTGTTGGTTATCATGGAATTTTTGCATAAATTGACCAAATTGATCATCAAATAGGCCTGATTGTGGGGGAGAAGTATAAGTGGACTGTGGATATACATGTCCCTCATGATGGCTTTTGTCATGAATATCAATTTGGCATTGGGCCCAATGTTGAAAGTTGTGGATATGTGGATTTTGGGCTTGGGCCAGAATAGGTTGATCTCTAAGTGTTAAATGTGGCATTACTTCTCCAAGTGGTTGGAAGGGTGTGCCTTCAGGAGCATCTGTTAAGCACACAGGTAGATCAATGCAAAATTTTTTTTGATCGAACCATGATATGATTTCGGCACCTAGAAAGGGTCCTTGAATTTCCCCTTGAGGATCTTGATAGAGTAAACTCAATTTTTCAGGGGAGACACCTTGGTCAACTTTTGAGTAAGGAGTGGGTGTGGATAACACTTGAAAGGTTTGGGTCTGTTCTTGGGTTGAGGGAGGTGATGAGATGTTAAGTGGGTCAACATATTTCCTCCACCCTGAATCATACATGTGATCTGTAATGGGTGACCGAATCAGATGGGCTTGAGTCCATTGGAGCCATTGGACTGGTAAGTAGAGGTTGATGGATAAAGTGGGTTAGGTTGAGAGTGAATACCATAATGGGCTGATCCAATTTGCCCAATTGATGTCCCAATTTCATAACCATGATTGTCAACCCACATAAATCCCCTTTTTTATTTTTACTTTTTTTTGTTGTTTTGAAATATTTGATTTTTTTATTTTCAAATAAGTTAGCAAACAATTAATCCTATGACACCTATGGTTCCCTAGGACATAAACATTTGATTTCTCACTAATCAACTGAGGCCTAACTCAAATCCACTCTCAAGCTAGTTAACTGGCCAGGTAAGAGGTGGGAAAGTGGGAGGTTCCCCTGCTCTCACAGGGACCTAATTAAGTAACCACTTGTCCACTTAGGCGTTTGCCAATAAACCTCTAGCCTTAGACACCAGTCTCCAACTTGATAGGGCCCAAGTGGGCCTAAGTCTCAAAGCGAACCCTAGGTCAAGTTTCTACTTTCTTTTATTGGGCTTGGGAATGCAAAAGATGCAGGAAGTTGTGGTTTGTGGGCTAAGGAAGGGTGATCAAATCCCCACCTTATCTTGTTAAGGAAATGCCCTTAAAATATTTTAGAAATGATGTGCACACCACAAAATCAAGCAAGGGGTTCTATGCAAGCATGGCAATGCATGATCATGCTTTTAAAAGTTGAGATTCTCACCTTGCCTCCCGCAATCTTCGACAAGAAAGAAACTTTCAAAAAAAAAAGAGATTACCTAAAGATAGAAATCTAAATGATGCATGTCCTAAAGATGGAAAGTTTCTAATCTTGACATGACATCTTTTATTGGATTCAGTGAGTGATCTTTTTGTATTTTTTTATTTTGTTTCTTTTTTTTTAATTCAACTAAACATGGTAACTAAGAAAAGGAAACTAAATCAAGAGGATTTTAATGGTACTTACCTCCAACGCAATCCCTCGTCCTTTTGGAAATGAAAATAAATGGAAAGAGTGAGAGAAGGAAACTCACCTCACTTCTCCTTTTAGCGACAGTTTTCTGACAGATTCTTCCAATGTGCAATTTTCAGGTTTTTCACTTTTCATTTGATACTACAAAAAAAAAAGAAAATAATGTTAGCATGAATATATACAAATAACACCAAGATTATCAAAACTAGAAATCTAATTCCCCGGCAACGGCGCCAAAAATTGATAGCCCACAAATGCGTCGTTAAACACGTGACTAACAATCTCAAATAATCGGCCTACACTAAATATTTAAACGGTAGTTAAATTGTGAGACCGAGTCGAATCCACGGAGAACTAGATTTTTAGAGTTGAAAACCTTGTGTTTTTATTTAAGAAATAACGTGGTGATATTATATTGCACGAAATAATCTAAACTAAGTGAATAGATAGCGAGAGATAAACATTAACCAATTCCGAAATAACAATCCACTAAGTACAAAATAAATTAACAACAAAGTGTTCTATCCTAAATAAAATACATCAACAAGAGAAATAAAAAAGAGAGATGAGTAAGAGAGAAGAGAGGGACGAGAGAGAAAAGAGAGAGGAGAGAGAGCGCTGGGAGAAGAGAGAAGAGACGGGAGAGAGAGAGGGGATAGAAGAGAGAAACGAGGAGAGGAGAGAGACTAGAGAGAACGGGAGACGAGAGAGAGAGGATAGAAGAGAGAGAGGAACGAGAGGCGAGAGAGAGAGAGAGAGAGGAGAGAGGAGAGAGAGCGAGAGAGAGAGAGGCGCGAGAGGAGAGAGGCGCGAGAGGAGAGAGAGCGCCAAGAGGCCCCTCTCTACGTGCATGCATGCACGTAGAGAAGGGAGAGGGGGCGGCGTGGCAGGCTTGAGGCGGGGCAGCGGCCGGGCACGGGGCGCGGGGGCGCGCGGGTCGCGGGCGGGGCAGCGGCCGGGCGCGCGCGGGGGCAGCGGGGCCAGGCTGGTGCGCAGGGGCGCGCAGGGGCCGGGCTGGTGCGCAGGGGCGCGCAGGGGCGGCCTGGGTGCGCGCAGGGGCGGGCGTGGGCGGTGCTGGCGGCCTGGCACTGGGCGCGCGGGCTGCTTCTGCTTCTTCTGCCAGAGAGAGAAAACGAGGGAGAGGAAGAAAGAGAAGGGGAAGAAGAAGAAGAGAGGAAGGAGGGGATCAGAGAGAGAGGGGAAGAGAGAAGGTAGAAGAGAGAATGGAAGAGAGAGCTGCGGGGAAAGAGGAATCATAGAGAGAGAGAAGATTTCCCTTTTTAAAATAGATTGAGAAAAGAGAGGAAGAGGAGAGTGATTTTTAGAAAATGAGAGGGAATTTAAATTTTGAAAAGAAAGAGAGAGAGGGAATATTTTAAAAATCAAAATCTCTCATTATTCTCTCTTGATCCAATAAATCCATTGGCCCATTGAAGCTTCATTTCTTGGCTCATAATCCTGCAAATGCAACACACAAGAGATTTAATCAATTATCGCACATGCAATCAAATGATAACAGAACTTATGAAATTATCAAATATTTGCCAATCAAATAAATAATTATTTGTAACAATTATGTAATTATCACTTCTCGATCTCCTTCATCCAGCTCTCCGCCAGCAATGGATGACTCTCCCCCTTCAAAGAGGGTGGAGCCATCCTCTTGAATCGCTCCATGATGGAAGGACCACCATGGCCATGCTCCTGGGGAACCGGAGCTGGAGCCTGAGCCTGCCACAACCAATCATATAAATAATACATAAGCAACATAACAATCATACATTTAATAAAAAATATACTACTTCTATCTAATCATTCTAACCTGAGCCTCCAACTGAGCCTGGAGTGCAGCCTGAGTGTGTGCCTGGGTCTGCATAGCTGGAACCAGACCTTGCCTGAACACTCCATAATCTATAGGTGGTGGTGGAGGAAGAACTGTAGGACCCTGGGGTGCTGGGGCCTGCTTCTCATCCCTATCCTCACGCCTCTGCTCATCCTCGAGTATGGGCACCACGCCTACCACGAGAAGCCATAGCCTGTAAAACAATTTAATCACAATTAGAAACTAAATTATTTAGTCCTAACATTTCTTATCTATCTTTCATTCATTGTTAATTACTTTTACATATATGGAAAATTCTATAAAGACTTAGTATATTATGAAGATGATGGTATATTCATGTACAATCTCACCTAATCTCTGATACCAATCTCTGTAACGACCCTCCTTATACCGGTACGATTATACCAATCCACGTCAGTATAAAGAACATCGTCACAGTGGGATATTTACCCAACACTAACACTAGATTGAGATGTACATGAATAACAAAGATTACAACGGAATAAAAATAACAATCATATTCCATCATCAACATTCTATCCACAGTCCATATAGCATAAAAGAAATACATATGCCCACATTATTACAACTCCAACATAATTTACATTGTCCAAATGAGATACATCATTTATTATTACATACTTATGGAAATGAAGTACAATATAGAAATCTCCACAACAATAGCTACTCCTCCCGCTCGGAGTCACTCCTAACTATCTCCTCCTCAGAAGTGGAGACACCTGTCACACCTGTACGCCAAGTATGAGTCTAAATAGACCCAGCAATCAATCTATGCACAAACACCCTTATACAAGTCATATGCACATGTTATTTATTAACACTAGATAGTAAACATGTTGCATGCTTCATACAATTAACTACTATTCATGGAAACCTATAGTAATAGAACACATGGTTCATGCTTATGACATTAAGCAATTTAACATACTAATCCTACACATGCTAGTTTTCTAAGCATTTAAGGATAAACATGGTGCATGCTTTATATTACTTTAACAACTAATTATAAAAAACCCATAACATGCTTTCTACAACTTTTACTCATCATGCTTCAAAGATTTAAATCTCATTCAAACCATACTGCAATTATACACATACATGAAGTAAATAGCATACCTAGTATGGATTCTATTCATTTTCTCATGTTTTAACACAGTTGTACACACATTCGCTTGCTGTTTTGACATGAATTAGCACATTCACATGGGATTGCACTATTTCACATGATAACACATTCACTTAACAATTTCACCTGCTCATAATTCACATTGCACATTCGCATGATGATATTCACATATTTCCACTTTACACTTAGTTGCCGTGACACATAGTCCAAACCACCACTAGAAGGACACACATATACACATACACATATCCATCACCTAGGCACACAGTGATAGATCATGGTTAACTGCGCAAACCGGGAGAAGCACTCTCCACCCTAACAGTCGTACTTGTCCACCTCCAGGATTTCATCCTAATGCCCTTAGGATATCACTCCATTGAACCTTCCCGTAGGGACTTTACTACAGTACGGTCCATAGCCCTCTATGGTAGCAGTGTCACTAATGGCACATATTTACACTATTCACATTAATCACATGGTTTACACATTTCTCATGCACCATTTAACACAATTGTATTCATTTTTTACACAATTACACATGCTTCAGTTTTACCTAACATGATGCTACTGTTTAAAGTGCTCAATAACACATATTACAGTTCTAATCAGCTGTTAATCATTGCATCATACAAGATTAAATTCAATATGCTCAACATGACAAATTTTCATTGTTAAATCAATAACTATACTTACTATCATCAAAACAGAACTAAATTTTTATCACAGGTTCTAAACAGACAAAATATCATATGCTCAATTTTTCATATTTTTCAGATCTGTATACTAATTATGATAATTAAAACAGATTTTCAGGCATTTTCACCAAGAAACTCATTTAGCATGATTTACATTCATACAGTTGGTTTTAACAGTTTAGACACCTGAAATCATTCATCATACTAGCATGGAAAATTTATGAAACCCTGAATCACAACGGGTCTAATTAATCAAATTATCAAGACCAATTCATGCTCATTATCCCCTCACAGAAATTCTAATAATAAGGCTATTTACAAAAATTTGACCTCTATATGATATGACCTAAGGACTGTACCTAACTGCACGAAATTTTCACAAACATACATAAACCATAAGTCTGGGAATCACAGGGTACAGATCAAACCACATTTCTGAAAACTTGAAGAACTGGTGGCACAGATGTTCCGCCAACATGGGTTAACGGCACTAGAGGTTGCCGTCGACCAGGGATCCTAACGGCAGCAAATGTTGCCGTTAGTTCCTGTCCGCAGAAGTGCAGACTGCACGCACAAACCATGGTGAATGGGGGTTCCAAGACATGAGGAAAATTCTGTAAAAATGCTGGGACCTAGAAGACATGTGTAGGGATGATGTACAAAGGTACTTGCCTCTGAAAATTTTCTAGACGAGATTAAATTGCGAAGATGCTCTCCTCGGCCAAGCCAAGAAGCGCCTCAAATCTCCCCTCGAACCGGCTTCTGTGATGGAATATGATGCACGTCGTAGTCGGGGAAGCTTCACAGATGATCAAAGTCTCCCCAGTCGATGTAGATCGCCAGGAGACGCACCACAAAGCCGGATGCAAGTCTCTCAAAATCAATTTTTGCACAAGTTTTCTGGGGTTTTGACAAGAGCCAAAAGGGACCTAATCCGGCCAAGAGGGGTGTTTTTATAGGCTAAGGGAGTCGGGATACGCGTTTAGGTAGGAATCCTACTGTTGGACGGAGGTTTTCAAATCAAGAACCAAAGGAAACGCAGTCGTTTCCAGATCTGTAACTGCAAAATTCTGGGAAATAGACATCCACATTCCTGTCCGTCTATTGGGATAAACATCCATCGATCTGAACATCGACTCCCTTTAAACGTCCATGCATGTTGACGTTTACATGCACTTCGAAACGAACATAGAAATGACTATAAACATACATACACTATATGTATTACATGCAATATGTAATGTGAAACTAAGCACCATATGTACAATGTAAATAAAATAATGTATACATGATTGACAAGCATATGTATATATATATACAAGATTATTTAATATAAATTGCACAGAAGTAAAAACATATCTATATATATACATATACATGTATACACTTGCACATAGCTATATACACATAGCAACTAATACATCATAAGACAAAGTCAAATAAAAGAGCAAAAATTTGAGGGCCTTACAATAGCCATTATGTAAAACCTGAAGAAATTGGCGGCAATGGGGTTGCCGCCAACCAAAGTTAACGGCACACGATGCTGCCGCCTACTATAGATCTTGACGGCACACAAGTGGCCGTCAATATCCTGTCTGCAGAAGTGTAGACCAAACACAATAAACAAGGGGAAATGGAGGTTCCAGGACACGAGGAAAAATCCATAAAAATGTCTAGGACCTAAAGGACATGAGTAGGGATGAAATCCCTTAATTACTTGCCTGAAAATAAATCCAAGAAGATCTAATTTCGTTGGTGAAGCCCTCCTCAGCCAAGCCAAGAAGGTGCACAAATCTCCTCCCGAATCCGGTCTGTTTGCCGATGTAGGTGGATCTCCGGGGTCGAGGATGATTTCCCCAATGCTTGGAGTTTCTCCCAGTGGATGCAGATCGCCAGAAGACCCCTCCAATCGTCGGATTAAGCTTGCAAAAGTCTCTTCTTCCCCACAGAAACCCTAGGTTTTTCCTCATGAGCCAAAGACCTAATCTCGCTGAGAACTCTAGGTTTTATAGACTAATGGGTCGGGGTACGCATTAGGTTAGGTTTCCTACCATTAGAGCTAGGTTTCCTAAACAAGAACCGGGAAAATGCAGCCGTTTCCAGATCTGAAATTGCAGCAAAAACTGGGAACTTAACGGCCACATCACTGCCATTAACAGGGAGTCAGCGTCCATTGATCTGGACGTTAACCTCTCCTGGCCATGCAGTCAACGGCACACATGTTGCTGTCAACATGCAATTAACGTCAATGTGTGTTGACGTTAACTGGCATTTCGGCCAGAACACAAAGAAATACATCAAAAACAGATATACATTACATCATAAACAATTAATGTGTATAGAAAACAAATAGATATCATATGCACAGAATAAAACATATATAATATATTATATATATATATATATATATATATATATATATATATATACACATATGTACACAGCATAATATATACAATATGTACGAAATAAATAAATATAATATGCACATCAATAATTGGATACTATATGTACAACATTATTTAAATACAATATGCATAGGATTAAATAAGTACAATATGTACAGAATTAGCTAAGTACTTATATTCACAGAAACAAATATATATTTAATATACATATATATATATATACATACATATGCACATGAGTAATTAAATACTTATATTATGCACAAAGTTAAACAAACATAGCGTGAGCAAAATTCAAGGGTCTCACATTAGCACCTTTTAGTTATTTTAACCCCTTTTTGCCTTGGATTACCCATTATCTATGATTTAAATGGGAATGAGAGAAGTATTATATCAAGTACTTTGTTAATTACCCTATCTGAGTCTTAGTTTGAGTTCCCCGTTGGAAATTTGTGTTTTCGGTCAAAGTGGAACTTCGTATATGATGAAGTTAAGCTTCGACTAGTTAGTTTATATCATTGTCGATCGAAGTGCAGCTTCGTATATGAAAAAGTGTAGCTTCGGCCGATTCTGTTTATATCGTTGTTGGTCGAAGTGCAGCTTCGTATATGACAAAGTGTAGCTTCGACCGATTCTGTTTATATCGTTGTCAGTCGAAGCGTAGCTTCATATATGATGAAGTGTAGCTTTGACCGATTCTGTTTATATCGTTGTTGGTCGGAGTGCAACTTCGTATATGACGAAGTGTAGCTTCGACCAATTTTTTTATATCGTTGTTGGTCGAAGTGCAACTTCGTATATGATGAAGTGTAGCTTCGACCGATTCTATTTTTATCATTGTCGATCAAAGTGAATCTTCGTATATGACGAAGTGAATCTTCGACTGTTTCTGTTTATATCGTTGTCGGTCGAAGTGGAAACTTTGTATATCGATGTCTCTTAGTCAATAATCGATGTTTAATTGTTAATCGATGTTTAGTTTGTAATCGATGTTTTACTTAGAAAAATAGCAACCGATGTTTTAGTCAGTAATCAATACTTTGGTCAACAGTCGATGTTCCCTTTGTCCTCTTAGTGAACCAGAATTTAGTATAATCTTATAGTGCTTGTGCTTTTGTCAGACTGATGGAATGGCCATAATCATCTAGTTCCTTTGGCCTACCAACTTTCTGGCATGGATATACTTCATACTTTTCCTAAAATTGCACTACTGGGCATGTGAAGAACCTTCCACTCATACTACCATCCATCTCATCCACTGGATTTGTATCTTCCTTTGGTCTGCATATTGGCCAAGTGTCTGGACCTCCTTGTTAGTATCACCCACCTTAAAATTAAACCCTTATATGGCCTTGCTGACCACTCCTAACAGACTTTTTCTATCTTCTGCTGCTGGGAAACCGAAGGCTTGAGCTTGGAGCAGTAGCAGTTCCTAGCGGATTTGGCCTTCCAATTCTTTGTAGACCTTCTACTGGTTTCCCCACACTAAGGTAGGCATAACCAATCCCTCCTTTGACCCCTTTGGAAGTCTCTTATCATCTCCGCATATGAACCTGCATGTTCGATCCTTTGTGAACCATCTGAGAGTCATCCTTCAACTCCTCAGTACTGTGCCGTCTATGAGCCTGCATGTTTGATCCAGAAATTGATTCGAACCCTTTTTGGGTAACCTTTGAGAATCCTATGTCTGACTATCTTGGCAAGGTACTTTGATCCTTCTCTCTAGGGTGGTTAGGACTCCTCATGGTTGGGGTCATGCATGAGGGGTCAGCCATGACGACAGTCTCATCCCACAAGTTAAACATGGGTGGTTAGGCTCACTAAGTTGGGCAATTTTGAGTATGTATGTATATGTAACATCCTGTTTTGGCAGGTGCTTAGCTATATGTTATGCATCCCCTGAGAGATTTGTTGATGCCATTTGTAAGATTTTGAATCCCTACCAAGCAATCATGTCTTTGAAATATGATTCATGCATATCTGTGAACATGCAACCTATTAAGTTTCCTTGTGATGTATACTTTGTATAACATTTGTGCTTCTACAACCTCATAACTGTGCTTTATTCCATGCTCCTATGCTTTTCATTTCACTGGTTTGTCTACTTGGTTCCTTTGAAACTCATGCCTTCGTTGAAACCATTTAAGATTCTTCTTCATGATGCAGTCCTCTCTTCAAGCCAACCCCTTGCTGCACTCAAGCTTCAA
This sequence comes from Colocasia esculenta, assembly GCA_014218235.1. Lineage (NCBI taxonomy): Eukaryota > Viridiplantae > Streptophyta > Magnoliopsida > Alismatales > Araceae > Colocasia > Colocasia esculenta. The sequence goes on from JACBKR010000762.1 coordinate 15,665, forward strand.
AAAGTTGTTTAAGTGGTGGTTGTACCCTTTTTGTATTCAAACTTTCTGGTGTTAGGATCGGATAAACGGTACTGGCAAAGCTAGAAGGCGGGGTTGAATAGATTACTTCCAATTGAACCACTATGACCTTCTTTTCGATGGAAACACAAGCTTATCAAAATCTCAAACAGATTTGATTTGAATTCGAACCAAGATGTATGTGTTGATTAAGAGCAAAACAAATAACAACCTATCTTGCGTGTGAGAAACCAACGTGTCTACCAAACATCTAACGTAAAACGTTCAAACCACAGACACGATGATTTAAGGTGGTTCGGAGTACACAACTTGTGTATCCTACGTCCACCGTCCACACACACACGCAGAAAGACTACTTATAAGCGAGTTCAACTCTTACAACACACACACTCAAGTTGTCTGAAGCAAACACGCATTCAGAACAACTAACCACACGTGAATCAAGCACAAGGGACGCTTGAATCACAACCACACACACAGATGTATGAGAGATATGAAAAGACAGGAGTTCTGAGGTGAAAGAACAAATCCCGATGAAGAACTCTTGTCGCTGGTCGTCCAGAAGAACTCCAAGCTTCTCTTTGATGATCCTCAGATGACGTAGAAGCTTGAACCACGGACGAACCATCTTCAACTCCGCTCGGAAGATGGATCTTCTTCGCTCTGGACTGAGGGTTGAAGCAGAGCAGCAGGGAGAAGCTTTCTCTCTTGGGTTTTTGCTTAGGGTTTGGTATGGTGGCTTCTTGCTGCTAACATAGCTCCATATGACCTTTATATGGGTGTCCAAACATGGAGGGTCATGCTTAAAGGGATCACCCAAATATAGATCATATCCTGACCATCGGATCTGTCTAAATCTTCATCTGTCGACAGGCGATTGCTGCTGTCGAAAACTGCATATTTCTGGTTTCCAGAACCTTTGAGAGTTCTGGAATACTGGGCTGTCGACAGGTGATTCTCATCTGTCGACAGGACATCTGTATCTGTCGACAGGTGAGCTTCAGCTGTCGACAGCTACTGTCCAAAAGAGCTTCCGGTAGCTTGTTTTGTCTGGATGGTCCATCTGTCGACATGGGCCTTCATGGCTGTCGACAGGAGTTCAGTTGAAGTCTTTTTCTTGATCTTTTTCACTTGGTTCTTGTTGCTTGACTTTTATACACTCACACCTACATTGAGAAACATTATAAGTGAGATACAATGAATGTATAGATGACCAATAAAAGCAAGTCCTCATATGTGATGGTTTCTTGCATGTCTTTGTCATTGTCATCATATTTCTATCATACACACAACATCAATTAATATTTCTCATCATCAAAAACATTTAATCACAATCATCACACATAAGAACCCAACATTCTCCCCCTTTTGATGATGACAAAATTTTCAATTTATGCACATTGATGTTCTCACCCTTTTGACAACATCCAAAAAACAAATCATGCACTCATGAAGAGGAATTAGTCAAATAACTGTGAATTTCATTCAATTTTCACTCAGGACACACAGTTACAAAAGGTTGCATGACATGACATAAAGAAGGCAAAATACATGACTAATGCAAATGACAAAGTGACCCATGACCCAAACCTAGTGACAAAGAAAAAGACTAGAGAACCCAAACCCTCTAAACATCGTCATTCCCAGGAGCAGGGGGGATGACGGAACTCATGAAGCTCCGAAGAGAGCCTGGTAAGCCGATGCTGAATTGCCACATGTGTATCGGCCAGTGCATCCATCCAGGTATCAACATGATCAAGACGAGCATTGAGATGTTCAAAGCCCGTAGTGATTTGGTTGCAGCTGGGCCATCTAACCAGTGATAAAATCTCGAAGTGATTGTGCTGGAACCGGTGGAGCTTCTTCAATAGCTTCTCTATTATCTCCCTGAGCATCCATTGGATCGGCTTGGGAGTCTTCATCATCATCATCAGCATCATCATTCTCAGCAGATGCTTCCTCAACATCAGGTACCGGACCTTTGAGAGTCCGAGTGACTCTCCATCCACAAATTTGTATCCATACGATGCACCGCAGTGAGATCAAAAGAGCTACGCGATTTGAGAGTGGTGCATTCAGAGTTAGTGATGGGAATGCCAATAAAGGAGAGGAGTGATGTAATGGGGCAGGCATATGGCATGGACCTCTTGGAATTTGAAAAACATTGTTTGATGAGGTCCACCATAAGGATAGGAAGGTTGATTTACTCACACTTCAGAAAATAATAGAAGAGGGACTTATGAACGGTAGTGACAAGTTCCTGCTTCCATCTTTGGGAACCACAAGTGTGGTGAAGATGTGATGAATTAGACGGTTCAGGGGAGGAAAAGTGTTGGCATTTAGCTTCAAGTGATCATAACTGGGATGATAAAGTTGGTGGGTGATAAGTGTAGTACTGAGGCAGAGGGAGGAGTAAGAAGAAGATTGGCCCTAAAGTTAGGAATCTGAAGTGCACGGCTAAAGAGATTGGGGGTGATCTGAAATGCAGTACCCTTTACCGTGGTATACAACACCTCATCTACAACCGACATCTCCAGGTTGTTGTAGAACTCCGTCACAGCGGTGGGAGAATACGCGTGTGGGAGTACAAAAAGACGGTCCAGCCCTGAGTGTCGAAGAGGGGTGGAGGCCAGGGAACAGGCATGTAACGAGGTTGGACAAACTTGGTGAATGTGCCCCGGACCCTAGAAGTGTGGAAGTTAGGAGGAACAATGAGCTCCGGCAGACGATCGTCCCGGTGCTTGGTTCGGTGCTCTGCAGTAGCCCTGGAACCTTCGCCGACTTCGGGTGAGAGAAGACGCCGTCAAGGGATGCACGCTTCCTTGGGAGCCATGGAAAAGGTGATGTCGAAGTGGAAGATCCCTATGGAAAGGAGGAGAACCGGGAAAAATAGAGACAAAAGGAACTGGAATCAGGGTTCTGGCACCCTGGAAGGAGGAGGCTAGGGTTGAAAGAGTGAGGAGAGGCTTTTTGGAAGAGGTGGAATAGGTTGAGGGGTCGTGGGTTCCCTTTTAAAGAAGTTGGGAAAGGATTTGAAATGGAAAGGGACCCACAAAATCCGGCCAAAGGTCGCGCCGGTTGGGCTTCTGAACCACCCAGGCCGCCGGCTGTCGACAGTCAGAAAGGCAGCTGTCGACAGCTGCTAAGCAGTTTTGTGCCAGAACTGAATTTTTGAGGATTTGAATGGAAATGAGCATTCACGTGTGAGGTTAAGGTTGAGAACAGTTTTATACTCATTACAAAGTGTCATAAAACCAGTATGAAGACACATAAAAATTCTACAATGGTTAAGAGATAATACTCCGGGAATCTTTAGTTATGGCATGTAGAAAACACCGTTCAAGAACATATGAATATAAGATAACCCTTTGAATAAAACCATTGAGAAAAATCATATCTTAGTGGTGATTTTCAGTTGGTAAATGAAGGTAATGTCCACATAAACAATTGACAATAGACAACCCAATGCCTTGAGTCAAGATCATGGAGGCTTCACTCTATTTCTAGCATTGCAAAATATGTTATGATGAGCAATGGAAAAAGTGGTAATTAGGAACACTTTCACTTTTTGACGTGAAGGTAGACATGAGGGATGCCCGTACCCCCAGTTACTCAGTGGGAGTGACCATCATACCATTTTGCAGAGTTAATGGAAGGACTTTTTGACGCGAAGACAGACATTTGTGATGCCCATGTCCCGGCTACTCAGTAATGATCATCATTGCTCTGCCATTAATCCAATTTCATTTCATTTTTTTTATTTTTTTTTAAGTTTAGAAATAGGTAGCTTTTCTCCTCTGTTTTTACTTTTATCAATCAAGGTTAATGGTTATTGAAGGTCAAAAGCCAATGTAAAACATTAAGTTCAATAACCGTCTTACTTATCAAACCATTTTGGAAACATGATAATCCACAAGAGAGTTATTCAAATGAGTTAAGTTAAGTTCATTAGATTGCTCAATGTTGTCTAGATGACACAACCTAGACTCAACACAAAATATTATGTCAAAATCATTGTGATTGGATCAATGTTGGAAACTATGTGAGTATGATAGGTTGTAATGATCATTAAGTCCAAATTCTCCCCTTACACAAAGATTGTGAACATACTCATTAAGAAGGGATGAGACAAGATGAAAAAGTGGCATTAGAAGTGTATCTGTCGACAGCAAGGATTTTCTGTCGACAGGTACTGAATTCCAGTAAGATGTAGGTTGGGAGAGGCTATCTGTCGACAGGTAGATGTGGGACTGTCGACAGATATTGAATTCTTTCAGAATCTTTGTCTGGGAGGACCTGGCTGTCGACAGCAGGGTTTTAGCTGTCGACAGGCACTTTGAAAAATAGTTTGAAGACTTGATTTGTGAAACTTGAATCATGTGAATGAGGGACAAAGACACATGAAAGATGAAGGGTATCCCTACCAATTTCATTCACTTATCCTTACCTTGCTCCCCCATAGTGTGTGCATGTGATGACTCATCATTCAAGCAAGACAGTCAAAGCGATGCACAACATACAAAGCATTTGCACACAACAGAGTCATCATTAAACATGTGAGCACTAAAAATTCATCTTTGAAGGAGATGCATGTGACAAAAATAAGAGAATCCAAATACTTATCATGAAGTTAATGAACTTTATGTATAAGAAGACTATGGATACTTGGCGGAGTATATTTACTCACGCATAATGAGAGTTTCCAAACAAGCCGAACTTGTTCTTCCTCATGTCACCATTTGATATACCTCATAGTCACTATACACAAAGACCCTTTACTCCTCAATTTGGTATTGGATTCACTGAATTTTGCACAATCCCAATTCTCTTCTAAGTGTTGTGAACCTATCCTCAGACAGTGGTTTTGTGAAGATATCGGCCAGTTGCTTTTCAGTGAGTATGAAGATAAGTTCAAGGTTCTTGTTGGCTACTTCATCCCTCAGAAAATGGTGTCGTATTTCAATGTGTTTGGTCCTTGAGTGTTGGATCGGGTTCTTTGAAAGGTTGATGGCACTAGTGTTGTCACATAGGATAGGTGTGCATCCAATATCAATGTTATAGTCGCATAGTTGACTTTTAATCCACAACACTTGAGCAACACAACTCCTGCAGCAACATATTCTGCCTCTGCAGTGGAGAGTGCAACGAGTGTGCTTCTTGGATGCCCACGAAACTATGCAACCACCAAGAAATTGGCAATAGCCACTAGTGCTTTTTCTGTCAATTTTACATCCAGCATAGTCAGCATCAGAATATGAGATTAAGTTAAAGCTACTTCTGCTGGATACCAAAGACCCAAATCATACGTACCTGAGAGATATCTGAAAATCCTTTTAACTGCAACCAAATGGCTTTCCTTTGACTAGATTGGTATCTAGCACAAAGGCAAACACTGAATTGTATATTGGTCTACTTGCAGTAAGGTATAGGAGTGAGCCAATCATACCTCGGAATTGTTTGCATCTACCATTGTACCTTTCTCATCATTTTCTTGCCTTGCAAAACCAATGTCATGATTTCATTTAACGTAGGCTACAAGACATCTCAGCTTGTTCATTAAGTGGTTTTGGAACCACACTGCTTGGGTCCTGCAATTACACTAAAATGTAGGCTTCAACAATGATTCAGAATCCAAAATGATTGATTTTTTGGACTAGATATATCTTTCATTAATGGAACTATGAGCAGCATTAGTTCCACTTTTTTCTTTGGACTGGTTCAATACATCTCATGTTTTCATGAGATTTTCTGGTTTTAGATTTTTGCATGAAGAACAGAACACTTCGTTTGTCAGTAATCATGTCTTGTGTACATGGGATGTGTATGAGCATGGGGATTGGGAACATGCACAAAATCATGATTCTTATGCCAATAGTTCTTAGAAAAAATGTCCAGTGATGACATGTATAGCATGAACTGTTTTAGTATTTGTGAGAGTGTGGATTTTTCTTCCAGCAGTATTTAGCAAGATGACCAGATCTATTGCATTTAAACCAATGGGTTGAGAAATTACCTGGGCTTACCATAGTTTGAATGCATTTTCTGAAATTTCTGAGATCTCTAGAATACCTTTGATCACCTTGGGTTGAAAGGATGAAGATGGTACCTTTTGGTAGCTCTGACATGATGTGGAGATGGAGATTGCCATGGAGATTTTGGAGCTGATGAAGGAGATGTTGAAACCTTGTAGAATCCTGTTTCTTTTCCAATTCTTTTTCTGATTTACAGTTGAACCAAGAATCTTTCTAATTGTAGCATTTTTGTTCAATTTTTTACTTTATTTTTGAACATTTTTCTGAACATGAACTTTAGTAGAGTTTTGACTTTGTTTGATAGCCACTTCAAGTTCATTGTCAATTTTTCTTTATTAGCTTTTAATGCAAAAATTTCTTTTCATAAGTTGGAGTTCATTTTCATGACATCCAGACCATTTCTCATTTTGTTCTTTTCAATTCAATTTGAACAATTTGATTTCCAAGTCAACAATTTTCTTCTTAGAATTGTTTCATTCATCATTTAATGGTCTGTCATGATACTAGCATTCAATCTTCTTTTTCAAATGATTATTTCCTCAACCAATGGTTGCATTTTCTTTATTTGATGATCATGAGCCATGTTGGAGATTTGTTAGTTCAATTGATCATTATCAATTTGAGATTTCATTATGATCAAACAATTTTTCATTTTCATTTTTCAAATTAGAATTTTCAGATTCCACCTGATCATGATCTTCTTTCAACTAGAAAACTTGATTCCGTAGTTTTTGACTTCATTTTCCAATTTTTCATTCTCATTTTTATTTTCATTTTCTTCATAGAATGCTTGAGCATTATCAATTATCATTTATCTTCTCCAATTTTCTTTTAGTTTCTTGTTTTGAGATTTAACCCTTTTAAATTCTTGGCACATGTGCTCATAAATCTATCAGTTCATCATAAGATATATCATTTTCTGAATCAATATCAGATATGACCTATCAAACGGGTCTGAATTAGATTTACTTATTTTTGAGACTTTCTTGACTTTCTGACGAATGTAAACCTTCAGATTCGTCTGAGCTGGGAAAGCCTTTTGAGTGCCATGAGCATGAAGCATTTTCCTTGGCTTTATTTGCAATCTTGCTGTCGTCACAAAGGAGTCCGCATTTATCGACTTTGTCATCAAACCCAATAATCATAGGTCTATCTATGATGCTTGAGAACTTAGCCATATTCTGAGTATGTTTCAGATGATTTGGCCAATCAATATAATATTGAGTTAGATCAAAAAGCAATCAATCAGTTCAATCAGATCAAATAGATTAGGAATCAGAGCGATTAAGCACACAAAAGTAGATCTCCAAAAACACAACCAAAAACAGAGAAACCTGCTCTGATACCAATTGTTAGGAATCAGAGTGATTAAGAACATAAAATAGATCTGCCAAATCACAACCGATAAACATAGAAACCTGGCTCTGATACCAATTGTTAGGATCGGATAAATGGTACTAACAAAGCTAGAAGGGGGGGTTGAATAGATTACTTCCAATTGAACCACTATGACCTTCTTTTCGATGGAAACACAGGCTTATCAAATCTCCAAACAAATTGATTTGAATTCGAACCAAGATGTATGTGTTGATTAAGAACAAAAAAAAATAACAACCTATCTTGCGTGTGAGAAACCACGTCCTACCAAACATCTAACGGTAAAACGTTCAAACCACAGACACGATGATTTAAGGTGGTTCGGAGTACACACTTGTGTATCTTACGTCCACCATCCACACACACACGCAGAAAGACTGCTTATAAGCGAGTTCAACTCTTACAACACACACACTCAAGTTTTCTGAAGCAAACATGCATTCAGAACAACTAACCACACGTGAATCAAGCACAAGGGACGCTTGAATCACAACCACACACACAGATGTATGAGAGCTATGAAAAGACAGGAGTTCTGAGGTGAAAGAACAAATCCCGATGAAGAACTCTTGTCGCTGGTCGTCCAGAAGAACTCCAAGCTTCTCTTTGATGATCCTCAGATGACGTAAAAGCTTGAACCACGGACGAACCGTCTTCAACTCCGCTCGGAAGATGGATCTTCTTCGCTCTGGACAGAGGGTTGAAGCAGAGCAGCAGGGAGAAGCTCTCTCTCTTGGGTTTTTGCTTAGGGTTTTGGTATGGTGGCTTCTTGCTGCGAAAATAGCTCCATATGACCTTTATATATGGGTGTCCAAACATGGAGGGCCGTGCTAAAAGGGATCACCCAAATATAGATCATATCCTGACCATCGGATCTTTCTAAATCTTCATCTGTCGACAGGCGATTTGCTGCTGTCGACAACTACTGCATATTTTGGTTTCCAGAACCTTTGAGAGTTCCTGGAATATTGGGCTGTCGACATGCGATTCTCATCGGTCGACAGGACATCTATATCTGTCGACAGGTGAGCTTCAGCTGCCGACAGCTACTGTCCAAAAGAGCTTCCAGTAGCTTGTTTTGTTCTGGATGGTCCATCTGTCGACAGGGGCCTTCATGGCTGTCGACAGGAGTTCAGTTGAAGTCTTTTTCTTGATCTTTTTCACTTGGTTCTTGTTGCTTGATTGTATACACTCACATCTACATTGAGAAACATTATAAGTGAGATACAATGAATGTATAGATGACCAATAAAAGTAGTCCTATATGTGATGGTTTCTTGCATGTCTTTGTCATTGTCATCATATTTCTATCATACACACAACATCAATTAATATTTCTCATCATCAAAACATTTAATCACAATCATCACACATAAGAACCCAACATCTGCGCGTAAATTTGAACAGACTATGATATTGTATATATGTATAGCGGTGCTTTGTAGGGTGTTTGATGCTACAACTGAAATTTGTATATTTAGTATTTTTACCATAGTTCTGAGTTTGGTCTACTAATATATATTGCATGCAGCATAGAAAGCCTTCCCAGAACAATGTGTAAATGCTTCGTTTGTTAGTGTGCGTGTTGCCTCTTAATCGGCCGCGGGAGTGGTGACATGGCACTACAATGTTAGACTAGAGAAGTCTTCTGACAGATAGACCATACCTCTTTTTCCATGTTTCCTACTGATAGAAATAGTAGGTAGGTCTTTTCTTTCTTGCAGGAAGGAAGAGACTATGAGACTGGCAAAAGGATTTTCAGTTAGAGAAATAATAAGTTAAACATATGAAGTACATTTGAAATTTCATTTGGGTGACAAAGACATTTTGAAAGATTTGAAAGTCAATCTGTGTAAGTCATAAACAACGATCGATATGAGGCAAATAATTGATATGCAATCGATGTGCTAAAAGACAGTCAATGTTTAATGGCAATCGACATAAAGACAATTGATGTCAAGTGAAGAACAATTGATGTTTGAAGGCATCGATGTCTGAAGGCAATCGATATTTAAATGAAGAGAAAAATCGATGTTTAAGAAGCAATCGATGTTTAAAAGGCAATCGATGTTTAAGACAATCGATGTTCAAGGAATAGCAATCGATGTTGAAGGCAATCAATGTTTAAATGTCAATCGAGTTTAAAAGACAATCAATGTTCAAATGAAAAGAGCAATCGATGTTTGAAGGCAATCGATGCCTGAAGGCAATCGATGTCTGAGAGGCAATCGATGTTTAAGTGAATCGTTTTGATAAGGCAATCGATGTTTGACTAAAACATTGATTCATGAAGTGCAATCGATATGACATGTAAAACAGTAGTCGATGTGCTATTATAACAGTCATCGATGGAACCTTTGTTCTCCAATCGATGTGGCACTTAGTTAGTAATAAATAGGCATTGAATAGCAATCGATAGAACTTTCTAGTGCAAATCAAGAAGCGATAGTACCATAATATGTTATATTATGAGGAAAACATGATATTAAATATATCCAAGATATTTAAGTTAATCATGAGTTTGTTATCATGAAAATAAGAGAATAAAATACAAAAGTGGTTCAACATTTGTGACTATCCCAACACCAAAATGCATTGGCTAGGTTGGTCGTCCGATTTTGCCAAATCAGTCATCTAATTTCCTTCAGCAATCAGAAGCTTGATCTTAATTAAGTAAGTCGGTCGATCAAAATCTCCAAATCAATCGTCTGATTTCTTGCTTGGTCATCAATCGATTGGCCCTTTGTTCTTCTATCAATTGGTCCTTTGTTCTTCAATCAATTGGCCCTTTGTTCTTCAATCACTTGGAGCCTTACTTCACCAATCGAAAGCTCCTTCATCGATCGGTTGACTTCCTATATGCGGTTGACTGATTCTTGAAGGTCGATCGTCCGATCTTTTGACTACCATAGCACCAGTCTATACTGGCTATGTCACGCCCAGACGTTATGGCAGCGAAAGAAGTCGAGGCACAATAGATAAGAAGGTAAAAGAGAAACTCACTTGTGTCACTTGGGGTTTAATCGCTCAGCACACTTCCTGACCACTTTATCTTACACTTGATTTTTTTTTGAAAAATGTTAAAATATATATAATGAGCATAAAAATGCCCAGTAGATTACCCCTAATCAATTTCAAATCACAACTAGCAGTTAATAAAGTTAAAGGAATCTAGGGGTAACGATAGTGAAACAAGAGTTCACTAATGTAGGTGGAAAGATCACCGGAAAGAATACACCATAGTTTCAATAAATAGATACACTAAATATTTTAGAAATAGCTAGTAGAGTAAATAAACCAGAAGATAGTAATTAATCATTATCAAGAAGTTGTATGCACATATCTTTGAGATTGTCATGATATCACAAATAACTAGGGTGGAACTAGATAACTCAAGAGGTTTGTCACTAATCATTTTTCACGAATAGCACACACGTAAGTCACGAGAATGGATTTATTGAGTAAGCAAACATGAGAGATTAATTAATGAACATGGAAAGATTAACAATGGCAAGACATAAGCATGAGCTTGATCAATAGTAGTACATGATCACTAAAGTGGTGTCCACTAGATTTCACGCAAGACAAGCACAAGTTCAATCAATAACACTATTCGATCACTGGAGTGGTGAACACTGAATTTCACTTAACAAGGTGTACAAGGATGCCATGATAGTAATGCTAGATCACTCAAGAATTGGCCACTGAACTCTTTACGATTATCACGCACTTGGATTCACTATGAATTATTTTACGCAGTCAATCATGATATAATGACCTTGTGAGGCAAGTTAATCAATAACACTCGCTAGTGGTGCATGCCAAACACTGGACCATCACTTTCCATATGGTACCACTAGGGACTAAACACTTCACGATTAACACACACTTAGATACACTATGAATTGCTTCAATCAATTGATCATGAGACAATGAACTATCAAGCAAGTCAATGAAGAACATTCACTTGTGGTGTATGCCGCACCAATCATCGCTCTCCATATGGTTCCACTGGGCACTAAGGACGTTCAGGATCTTTCCGGGACTAGGTCAAGCCCCAACTCACTGGCCATCGCCCTCCATATGGTACCACTGGGCACTAAGAGTGTTTGGATCTTCTAGGGCTAGACCAAGCTGCTGAGTTATGGTTATGTGAATAACAATAATCATTGTTTTAATGATGATTGATTTGAATTGTTCTGATGATGACATAATCATGGTTCATCTTGTTGACATCATAATATCATTGGTTTGTTGATGAACTTAAGTGCTTTCATGCTGCATTTAATTTGATTCATGATTACAGTTCATAGATTCACTGGCCATATTGATTTCTTGCTAAAATGAACATCGGATGTTCACTTTTAATCTTAGTCAACCGAAGCACAGACATCGGATGTACAGTTTTGGTCTATGTCAGTCGAAGTGTAACTTCGTCATATACGAAGCTAAGCTTTGGATATGATGAAGTTACTTTAACCAATTAAGGCAAAACTCAACCCTGACTTCGGATATGATGAAGTCACTTCAGCCGATAATGATACATTTTACACTGTGACTTCAGATGTTCTATATTGCTATTTGTCAGATGAAGTGTAACATCGTCATATACGTAGATGAGCTTCAGATATGATGAAGTCACTTCAACCGTTCAAGAAAAATTTTGACCAACACTTCGGATGTTCACTTTTACACTTGGTCAGTCAAAGCTATGGCACTTCATATATTCATGTTGTATTTCTGCCATCCGAAGCACATTGACTTCGGATGTCACGATTTACACTTGGCTAGTCGAAGTGCTGAGACTTCGTATATTCATGTTACAATTTGACAATCGATCAAACATCGATTGCTTTATGTTTGAGATCGATTGTCATAACATAGATCGCCTCATGTTTTAACATCAACTGTCACAACATCGATCACCTTTTTCTCTGAATACTTAAAGATGCTTTCTGTGTAGAACATCATGTGATGTGCACTTGTCACACCTAAGGGCTCTGGGTACACGCAACCCTAAGTACAAGGTTTGGACATTTGAGTATAAATATGCCCTTGTCATTTGTGAAAGGCGCATGACTAAAAGGAGGAGTCTAGAAAGAAGTGGGAAAAGGCTAGAGTCCAGAAAGAGAAGCAGAGCAGCACTGCCAGAAAGAAGAAGAAGAAGTAGAAGAAGAAGAAGAAGAAGAAGAAGAAGAAGAAGAAAAAGAAGCTTGTGCTGAGAAGAAGACAGATTTGAAAGCTAGAGGAGTGCTTTAGAGTCTACAATTCGTCAATTGGGTACTCTCATTATGTGTGATCTGTGTAAGTGTTCTACATAGATCACCTGATTGCTTTTGTTATCCTTTTCACAGTTGTATTGGGATAGATCGCGCTAGAGGATATACTCCCTAATTGGACTTGTTCTAGAAGAATTCTGGATCCGTCATGTTCCAGAGGTTGAGCACTGTGTGCTCATGTTTTGGGAAGGGTCGTCGTGCTCTTGCCAAGTGGAGTGAGTCGTCGTGCTCATCTCCAGTCTGTGCTTGTAAGTCGTCATGCTCATAAGTGGTATGTGGAGTAGGTTGTCATGCCTACCTTCTGGGTGTTCCTTTAAGTCGCCGCACTCAAAGGGTGTTGAAGTCGTCAGGCTCCAGTTTGTACTTGCAAGTGCTTAGTGGTTTCCTCCATCGTGGGGAGGTGGATGTAGGAGACACAAGTTGTGTTCTCTGAACCACCTTAAAATTCTCTATGCAGTGGTTTGAATTGTGGTTTGTTATCTCGATTCACACTCCATCTACACACCACCAATTGATCTGGTTGATCTATGTGAGTTAATTATTTTAATTCCACTCCCATACACAGAAATCTTTTAATTCACTCTCACATACACCTTATCCGATCTTAACAACTGGTATCAGAGCAGGTCAGAGTTCATAGTTTGAGGTGTTTGTTGAATTGCTTGTGTTTCAAGTGTTACTCTATTTAATCGCTTGTTTAATTTGTCTTGCTAGTCTCATCTGATTATCTTGATCGTGGATTCCATAGGATTTGTCGCAGAAGGTCACTCAATCAATAGGCCTCTATTTTTTGATGGTATTGATTATCCTGATTAGAAGAACAGGATGATAGTATTTCTTCGAGCGCAAAACTATGAAGTTTAGAGGATTGTGGAGAAAGGACCAGTAGAAGTTACTGGGGATGAAGAAACATGGACAAGTGAGCAGATCAGAGGGACAACCCTGAACTACAGTGCCATGAACATGCTACAATGTGCCATTCATCCAAAAGAATACTCAAGAATTTCAATGTGTAAGTCTGCTAAAGAGATATGGGACAAAGTAGAATTGTTATATGAGGGCACATCTCAAGTTCGGAAAACAAAAGCAAACATGCTAGTCTCTGATTATGAACGGTTTGTCATAAAATCTGATGAAAATATTTTTGAGATGTTGCTAGGTTTATGGTCATCATCAATGGGCTCAGAGCTTTGGGTAAGGAATATTCAAATGAAGATTTGGTAAGGAAGATTTTACATTCTCTATCTTTTGTATGGCACACTAAAGCAACAGTTATTGAGGATTCAAAGGATTTATCCAAAATAACATTGGATGAGTTCATTGGATCCTTATGACTTATGAATTAAATTTAAAGAGATCTGAAGAACAGATATTGAAGACCAAACTCACTGCTCTTAAAGCTTCCTCTAGTAATAAGGAAAATCTAAAGAGATTTCTGAATCTGAAAAACCTAATTCTAATGATGATAAACTTGCATTGATAACTAGACAGTTTAGGGCGATTTTGAAAAACAACAAGAAGAATTTTGATAATAAGCAAAACATCATGATTGGTAAAAAGAAATATTTCTTCTCACATGATGATCATAAGAAAAGTAATGAGCTTCCTGTTTGTTACAGGTGCAACAAGTCTGGACATATGAAGGCTGAATATCCAAAGGCCAAGAAGGACAAGCTAAAAAATCGCAAGAAGGAATTCCACAAAAAGAAGAACAGGGCCATGGTAGCTACATGGTCATGAGGATGAAAGCATGGATAACAATGAAGAAACCTCTAGTTCAGAAGAAAATGAAATTTGCTTCATGGCTAGAAGCAATGAAGAATATGTAGATATTTCTTTTGAACTATTTACTATTGAAGATTGGCAAGAGACATATGATAACTTGATAGAAAATCTTTCTGAAATGAGAAAAGAAAATAAATATTTGAAAAGAAAAATTGACAGTATTGTTCATGACACATCATTACCTAAGAGAATTTATGAGCTAGAAGTTGAAATTGCAAACCAAACCAAAGAAAATGATGAATTACATAACCTGGTTGATAATTTGAAATTGAGGGTTCAAAAATTGAATAAAGAGATTGTTAATTATGCTAGGAAATTTAAAGATAAATAAAAAGAAAATCAAGAAAATGTCATTCAAGTTGAATAACTTAACCAACGCCTTAAAGAAAAAGAAGAATCATCAAAAACTTCACACAAGGCAAAGAAAATTTGAATGCTTTACTAGGGGTAAAGATTAATTCAAATAAATATGGTTTAGGTTTTGAACCACAAATTCAACAAAATTGATTCATCTGAAAAGAAAAAAAAACATAAAATTTTTTTCTAATAAAATTTGTCAAGGCTAGCTTGTTAGAAAACAAAATCAAATCCAAAAACAAAAAGAACCAAAAAGGTCGACACACATACTACCTAGGTCGACCTATCTCATTCATAAAAATAGAAAACCTGTACATAAAATTCTTATAAAAATAAAAAATCAAATATATAAAGAATTATTTTTCTTGTTGAAATTGAAATGTTTACACATCATACAATTCAGATGGAATAATTCTTGGAACCAAAAGTACAATGGTCACCAATGCTTCAATCCTTCTTTTTTTCACTCACATTTTCCTACTTATCAACAGAATGTCATGCCAAGATTTTCATAGTGGAATAAACCTGCTAGGAGGTATAATTTTTAGAAATTTGAAAAATAAAGAACTGAATCTTTTGTTCTGAACAACATTGTGAATAAAAACTCTTAAATATGGGTTAGAAGGATTTGCTTTCTCTTTTGAATCAAGCTGTAGCTGTAACGACCCTCTTTATACCGGTACTATTATACCAATCCACGTCGATATAAAGCGTGCCGTCACAGTGGGACATGTACCCTACACAACACAGTAGATAGAGATGTACACAAATAACAAAGGAAAGTACAGCTAAAATGAAGGTATTCTTATTCCATCATCATTACACACATCCCACAATCTATATAGTAAAAAGTAAATATGTAAAGTTCACAAATAACCAAGTCCATATCATAATATCGTCTCACATACTAGCAAAATAAAGGTACAAGCTATATGGATAGCCCTCCAAAGCTCAGCTACTCCTCTCGCTCAGAATCGCTCCTCGCTATCTCCTCCTCGATCTCGGGAATACCTATCTCACCTATATGTTAAGCAAGGATGAGTCTTCACAAAAGACTCAGCAAGCAACCTATTGGTACACCTAAACACTTATCACATTCATTCTACACAAGTTTAACATATGGAACAAATTATCACATGATTCATGTCACATTAAGCAAGTACTAAATGAACAATTATAGCATGTTGACTACACATGGATTTCATGAAAATCGTGGTATCAATCACAACTCATTCATAGCACATTTCCAAGTATCTTGATCATGAAACTAAATACATGTTTACTAGTAATACTAGCATGATATCTATCACATTCAATATGTTCATATACCATATTTTCTCACATTTTACTTGCTGTTTAAACCTAAAAGTAACTTAATCACATGGTTTCGCATTCTTACACATGGAAACACATTATCACATCACTTTCACATATTCACTTTACACATTCACACTTAATTCACATCTTTACACATCTTTTGTCGTGACACATAGTCCGAACCACCATAAAGAAGGCACATCACATACATAACACATATCCGTCACCTAGGCAATATATTGACGAATCTTGGTAACTGCGTAAACAGGAGAATCCCTCTCCACCCTAAGCAGTGGTACTTGTCCACCTCCAGGATTTCATGCTGATGCTCACAGGATATCACATACACATTGAGCCTTCCCATAGGGACTTTTCTACAGTATGGCTCCACAGCCTTCTATGGTAGTAGTGTCAATTTCGGCACAATATTCACTTAATCACATTATTCACATTGATCACATGTTTAACATATATTTTCATACACTTAATGACTGATTTGCAAGCTCATGATTCAAACACATATATCTCAAGTTATAAAAATAATCATGACTATCTAACAGTGTTAAAACATGCTTAACAGAACCTAAACATAATACTAATCATCAGAAAACATCATTTTTGACTAATCATGCTTAATAGACCCTTAATGATTTACAATTGGAAACAATAGTCACAGATGTCAGAACATGCTCAAATTTTAATCATAGACCCTACGCATGAAATATATCAAATGCTAAATTTTGAGAATTTTCACAACATTATATCTATTTTTAACATTTAATATAGATTTCAAGCAATCAGCAAGAGGATTTATTAAAACATGATGAACAGGAAATTGACATCTCTTTCTATTTTGAAACATGTACACAGAAACCCTAAGTTCATGGAAAATTTTGTGACAATAATACACATCATACATATTTATCCAGAATTAACATCTAACATGACATGCCCATTACTCATAACAAAATTCTACAATTTACAAATATGATCAGGAAATTATCAAAAATTCATGGCTCAATCTGCTAAATGTACCTGACAAATTTTTTTTTCGCAAACCTATGTATGCATTCAAAATCTCCAAAAAAATCACATCACATGTGTTAAAACACTATTATGAAAAAATCAAAGAACTTAACGGCAAGGGTTTGCCGTCAAGGTAGGTTAACGACTTGATTGATTGCCGTTAACACAGGAACTTAACGGTAATGATGTTGCCGTTACCTTCCTACCTGCAGAAAGTGCAGACTGAAACCAAAAAGACAGAGAATTTGGGGTCCAGGACATCTGACAAAAATCCTAGAACTCTAGGTGATAAGTATAGAGATGAAACCCCTAAGTTACTTGCCTCTAGAAACTCCCTAAAGATCGAATTTGGGTGATGAAGCCCTCCTCGGCCAAGCAAAGAAGTAAACTTCATAGCTTGATTCAGCCTCCACGACTGAGCAGACGATCTCCCGGCGTTGGAAGAGCCTCTCTATGTTCAGAAGAACCTCCCCCTTATAGAAGAACGCCGAAGCTACTTCTGGTTCACCGGATTCACCCTCTCAAACTCTCTCTTTTCCTCTCCCTGAAACCCAAAAAGCCCTAGCTGAGCCAAAGCCCCCTCTTTGCAGAGATGTTCTAGTTTTATAGGAGTTTGGGTCGTAGGTATCCTAGGAAATAGAGAATCTCAGTCGTTGTGGGTTTCCTAATCTGTCTCCTGGAGAAATCGGGATGGTTTCGGATCAAGAATCCCAAATCAGCCAGAGATCTTAACGTCCAATTGGTTGCCGTCTACATGAAGTAAACGTCAATCGATCTTGACGTCAAGATTCCCAAGACAGGTGGTAAACGACACATATCTTGCCATCAACCAGAGGTTAACGTCAAATGATGTTGACGTTAAGAAGAATTTCGAGCAGAAGTTTAAAACATAACAACAAGTCATGAATGCACAGAAAACTAGGGCCTTACACCCTCTCCCCCTAAAAGAAAATTTTGTCCCCTAAGTTAGAGAAAAAATACTAACCGAACAGATGTGGATACTGCTTCTTCATAGCCTCCTCGAGCTCCCATGTAGCCTCCTCTCATGAGAAGTTCTCCACACACACTTCACGGAAGCTATAGCCTTGTTCCTGAGGTGCTAAACCTTATGATCTAAGATGGCCACTGGTCGCTCCACATAAGACAAATCTGGCTGTAGTTCCACTGGCTTGTGGCTGATAACATGTGATGGATCTCGCACGTATCTTCTGAGCATAGACACGTAGAATACATGGTGCACACTTGCTAGCGCTAGGGGTAAAGCTAGCTCGTACGCTACTGCTCATCCACCTGAGAATCTCAACGGGTCAATGAATCTCGGACTCAGCTTGCCATGCCTGCCAAACCTAACAACGCCTTGTGTAGGTGATACCTTGAGGAAAACATGCTCGCCAACCTCAAACTTCAAGTCCATCCTTCTATTGTCGGCATAACTCTTCTACCTATCCTGCACTGCAGTCAACCTCTGCCTAATGAGCTGGATCTTATCGGATTTTTCTTGAACCAACTCAGGTCCTACCAACTGCCTATCTCCAGTCTCCTCCCAACACAAGGGAGACCTACAAGGTCGACCATACAAATCCTCGAATGGAGCCATGCCTATACTTGTGTGAAAATTGTTATTGTAAGCAAACTCCACAAGAGGTAGGTGACGTTGCCAGTCACCCTTCCAGTCAAGCACGTACGCTCTCAACATGTCTTCGAGCTTTTGAATCATCCTCTTGGACTGACCATCTATCTGAGGATGGAAAGCTGAACTAAGCTTCAATTGAGAAGCCATCTCACATTTCAACTAGAGTTGACAGTACTTTGACAATAACTCTGCAAACGTAATATAAGAGTGGACCATCAAACCATGTCATTGTCAATAAGATATGAAATTTAAGTGTCAAAAACATGGTGTAATCATTATTGTAATATTTACAATATGTGCAATATCAAAATCAAAATATGAGTGTTTAGACATCATCCACAACCAAATGTTGTAGTCATCATTAAATTAAAGTATGAGTGTGTGGACATTATCAACATGAAGATTTTCAGTCATCATCCAAATGAATAAACAACTCACATCCTTCCACATATATGCTATATGACATCAGATTGTATATAATATGTCATCATCAAAAACACACTACTCAACACTTTGAAATATTGTGTGGATGATGGATTATTTATGTACAATCTCAACCTGTTGCTCTGATACCAATCCCTGTAACGACCCTCTTTATACCGATACGATTATACCAATCCACGTCGATATAAGGCGTGTCGTCACAGTGGGACATGTACCCAACACAACACAGTAGGTAGAGATGTACACAAATAACAAAGGAAAGTACAACGGAAATGAAAGTAATTCTTATTCCATCATCATTACACACATCCCACAGTCTATATAGTAACAAAGTAAATATGCAAAGTTCACAAATAACCAAGTCCATATCATAATATCGTCTCATATACTAGCAAAAGAAAAGTACAAGCTATATGGATAGCCCTCAAAACTCAGCTACTCCTCTCGCTCGGAGTCGCTCCTCGCTATCTCCTCCTCGATCTCGGGAATACCTGTCTCACTTGTATGTTAAGCAATGATGAGTCTTCACAAAAGACTCAGCAAGCAACCTATTGGTACACCCAAACACTTATCACATTCATTCTACACAAGTTTAACATAAGGAACAAATCATCACATGATTCATGTCACATTAAGCAAGTACTAAATGAATAACTCTATAGCATGTTAACTGCACATGGATTTCATGAAAATCATGGTATCAATCTCAACTCATTCATACCACATTTCCAAGTATCTTGATCATGAAATTAAACACATGTTTACTAGTAATACTAGCATGATATCTATCACATTCAATATGTTCATATACCATATTTTCTCACATTTTACTTGCTGTTTTAACCTAAAAGTAACTTAATCACATGGTTTCACATTCTTACACATGGAAACACATTATCACATCACTTTCACATATTCACTTTACACATTCACACTTAATTCACATCTTTACACATCTTTTGCTAAGACACATAGTCCAAACCACCATCAAGAAGGACACATCACACACATAACACATACCTATCACCTAGGCAATATAGTGATGAATCTTGATAACTGCGAAGAATTGAGAGAAGCCCTCTCCATCCTAACCAGTGGTACTTGTCCATCTCCAGAATTTCATCTTGATGCCCACATGATATCACATACACATTGAGCCTTCCCATATGGACTTTTCTATAGTACGGCTCCACAACCTTCTATGGCAGTAGTGTCAATTTCGGCACAATATTCATTTATCACATTGATCACATGTTTAACACATATTTTCATACACTTAATGACTGATTTGCATGCTCATGATTCAAACACATGTATCTCATGTTACAAAAATAATCATGACTGTCTAATAGTGTTAAAACATACTTAACAGAACCTAAACATGATACTAATCATCAGAAAACATCATTTTTGACTAATCATGCTTAATATGACCCTTAATGATTTACAACTGGAAACAGTAGTCACGAATGTCAGAACATGCTCAAATTATAATCATAGACCCTACGCATGAAATGTATCAGATGCTTAATTTTTCAAAATTTTCACAACAATAAATCTATTTTTAACATTTATACAGGTTTCAGGCAATCATCAAGAGGATTTATTAAAACAAGATGAACAGAAAACTGATGTCTCTTTCTATTTGAAACATGTACACAGGAACCCTAAGTTCATGGGAAAATTTGTGACAATAATACACATCATACATATTTATCCCAAATTAACATCTAACATGACATGCCATTTACTCATAACAGAAATTCTACAATTTACAAATATGATCAGGAAATTATCAAAAATTCATGGCTCAATCTGCTAAACGTACCTGACAAATTTTTTTTCCCCAAACCTATGCATACATTCAAAATCTCTTAAAAATCACATCACATGTGTTAAAACACTGTTCTAGAAAAAATCAGAAGAGCTTAACGGCAAGGGGTTTGCCGTCAAGGTAGGTTAACAGCATGATCGATTGCCGTTAACACAAAAACTTAATGGAAAGGATGTTTACGTTAACTTCCTGTCTGCAGTAAGTGCAGACTGAAACCAAAAAGATAGAGAATTTGGGGGTCTAGGATAGGAGACAAAAATCCACAAAAATCCTAGAACTCTATGTGATAGGTATAGGGATGAAACCCCTAAGTTACTTGCCTGTAGAAAACTTCCTAAAGATCGAATTTAGGTGATGAAGCCCTCCTCGGCCAAGCCAAAGAAGTAAACTCCACAGCTTAATTCAGCCTCCATGACAGAGCAGACGATCTCCCAGCATTGGAAGAGCCTCTCTATGTTCAGAAGAACCTCCCCCTTGCAGAAGAACACCGGAGCAACTTCTGGTTCGCCGGATTCACCCTCTCAAACTCTCTCTTTTCCTCTCCCCGAAACCCAAAAATCCATAGCTGAGCCAAAGCCCCTCTCTTTGCAGAGATGTCATAGTTTTATAGGAGTTTGGGTCGTAGGTATCCTAGGAAAGAGAGAATCCTAGTCGATGTGGGTTCCTAATCTGTCTCCTGGAGAAATCGGGACGGTTTCAGATCAAGAATCCCAAACGCAGTTGGAGATCTTAATGTCCAATTGGTTGCCGTCTACATGAAGTAAATGTTAATCGATCTTGACGACAAGATTCGCAAGTCAGGTGGTAAACGACACATATCTTGCCGTCAACCAGAGGTTAACATCAAATGATGTTGACATTAAGAAGAATTTTGGGCAGAAGTTTAAAACATAACAAGTCATGAATGCACAGAAAACTAGGGCCTTACAGTAGCACCCCGAAAATTAATGATAAATTAAGAGGAACAATTAGGATTTTGATAAAGCCTTGACTAGTGAAATAATATAATATTAACCCCAAGAAGATAATTATCAGACCTTGTTCAACAATCGGTGTGAGTACACACAAATCGATATGCAACTATATGTATAACAACAATATGTAGAAATATAACAACAATCAATGTGTAAGGCAATCGATGTTGGTCAGCAATCGATGTTGAAGGGAGCAATCGATGTTGGTGCAATCAATGTTTAAAGGAACAATCGATGTATCAAATCAACTGGACACAATATAACACTGTCAGTCGAAGTGGACTTCGTATATGACCAAGCTAGGCTTCGGATATGACGAAGTTAACTTCGACTGATCACGACCAAAATGAAGTTAACTTCGGATATGCCGAAGTTAAGTGTCGACTGAACAAGACCAAATTGTGTATAACATCGTATATGATGAAGTTAGACTTCGGATATGAGGAAGTTAAGCTTCGGCTGATCAAGACCAAATCATGTACAACTTCGTATATGACGAAGTGGACTTCATATTTGACGAAGTGACCTTCGTATATGATGAAGTTAGCTTCAACCGATCATGACCAAAATGAAAACTTTGGATATGACGAAGTTAAGCTTCGACTGATCAAGACCAAACCATGTATAACTTCGTATATGACAAAGTGGACTTCGTATATGATGAAGCAAAATTTCGGCTGACGACGACCAAATCGTGTATGACTTTGTATATGACGAAGTTACTGGTCATTGCCAAACTATAAATTCATGTTAATTATATTCCCAATAATTTTAAAAAAGGCTAATTAAGATAAAACATGGAAAGCATGGGTCATCAAATCATGTCTAAACCCAAGCCTAACTTAAAATATGGATTTGCTTCCTAAAATTTAGAAAGGAACTGATGGGGTAATAAACCCTATGGAGGATCTGAAACATAAGACTCCTACTAGGAGTTAGGAAACTTTGGAAGTTGCACCATCATTAGAACTCCTTAATAACCCAAATTCGTGCCCCATCAAAAGGAGGAGCTTTCTTATAGACTTCCTACTCCAACTGGGACAGGAAATCTCCAGACATAGAAGGGATCAAGCCAAAAACTGCAACCCTATTTCCCTAGTTACAATAGGACTCCTAACAACCTTGAACCTATAAATACTCGTCATAAACCCTTGGGAACAAATTACCAACTACTGGGAGACTTGTGAAGACTAGCAAGAGCACTGGAGGAGGAAGAGATCGCCCTGACCGAAGCTTTCTTCCCCATACCCCGTTCTACTTCATCCTGAGAAGACCCTTCTAGGAACGATCAAAAGTAGGTAATCTCAGGCATCAACCTAAATCTAGGGTATGCTTTATGTGAGTTCTTCAAGTCTAGTCTTGCGTATTTCTATTCTCTTGATTTCACCGATCATGTCAAGAGTATCAGGTTGTTTTCTTGCATCACATGGAACTAGGTTAAACGAATGCCATAGATCTATCTACTGTTTCATTTCCAGTGATCTCTTTTCGTTTATAGTTTCCTCCCAGGTAACCTTAGATTCAAGGTATAGATCAAGCAAGCGAGTTGCGTCGTGTTCCTAGTCTGTCAGTGTGGGTTTCAGTCTACATCCGTGCTTTAAAACCCATAAACCACAATTTAAAATGTCATCGACATGAATATGATTCCAACGTCAATTATTGAAGTTATTGACCATATTATCTTTGATTTTGTCTCATCGTTCTTATGCCCCTAATGCAAATTATGATGTTTCGATAAAAGCTGCAAGAGCACATGCAGGTTCGATGTGAGCCTACATGCTCTGTTACCGTGATCCTTACTAGTCTTGACTCTCCATATTGGTATGTTTTACGGATATTGCATGTACCATCGTTTTCTTGCGAATGTAGTTAGAGAGTCTCCATACTCTATGGGTTTTCCCATAGAAACCTAACTGATTGTATCTTGTAGTTCCTTGGAGTCCTCTGACTCTTTATTCTGTATGTATCCTATTCTGTTATGGTGAAAGTTATTAAAGTTTATGTAACTAAAAGAAATAACGATCAAGCCGTGTGCTATCTAGAAAGAATCTCTCGATTATAGTTATCATGAAATCATGTTCACATGACTATCTTTCTTGAAATCATCATGAACATGATATTGAATGTATACTCCTTGAAAACTCTTGTTACTGTCCATGATTGACTGTGGGTATCTACATTTGAAAATAGTGAGATGTAGATCAGGTACCGCGAGTGTTCAAGGGCTCCAATCTAGCCCCAACAACAGAGGGTTGTAAATATACTGTTAACTATGGGGTATAATGATTACTGTCGTTGCATCTGTGCTGGGAGTACTTGCGTGTTGAATGTTAGATACAAAAACCACATACACGTCCTCATAGTGTGCATTCGAAGGTGGTCTCATGTCAGATCTGGTTTAATCTCTCTTGTTCAATCCATCTTGCTCTCACATCGTGTTGTATTGGTTTATCATTCATGCATATCTTGATTATCATGTTGTCTAATTCTTAAAAAGTGCTAATCACTTATATTATTGCCCGTACGTTGAGGTGTAGATCCTACTGGGCTAGTTTGCTCATACCTGCTTCTTAACATTTTAGGTGATATAGACCAGGAGGAGGAAGGCCAGGCTTCTAACAGGAATGCATCAGAGTGATGAGCTCATCCCATCTTTAGTATCAATAGTTGATTTATTTTGAGAGTAGCATTGTAGTAGGATGTGAGGAATTACAAAGTTATGTAATTTTCCTTTCCCTGAGTTATTATGAGTTGATGTTAACAATGTTGGGTTTAACATTAATGAGATTTGGAATATTAGTTTGGTTGTGTTTATTAAACAGGCCTTGTTATGTTGTGAAGTTA
Source organism: Colocasia esculenta (assembly GCA_014218235.1). Lineage (NCBI taxonomy): Eukaryota > Viridiplantae > Streptophyta > Magnoliopsida > Alismatales > Araceae > Colocasia > Colocasia esculenta. The sequence goes on from JACBKR010000762.1 coordinate 40,585, forward strand.
CACATCTAAAGCTCGCTAGCTAGGGACTTATTTGTTGACTCCTCACATCTCAGAATATCAAATTTAATCCAAATATTTTCGCTGCGTACATTCTCGAGATATGACACAAGCTGTTGGTACCAATCACATCTACATACCAAAAACCTTTCTCGTATAATTTGTTGTGTGCAGGGGAGCCGTGCATCCAGCTCAAACATCTGGTACTATGACAGTGGATGCTCACTACACATGATTGGGGATAGAAATAAATTTTCTTGTTTGATTGAAAAGGAAGGTGGATCGGTCACCTTCGAAGGTAAGAATAAAGGCAGAATAATTGGCACAGAAAAGATTGGTAAGTCTTCCATAAATTTGAGTGATAATGTTTGGTTAGTTGAAGGGTTAAATTACAATTTGCTTAGCATTAGTCAGTTGTGTGACAAAGGTCAATAAATTCTCTTTGAATCTGACTCATGCAAAATAATTGACTCTTCTTCTGAGAAAGTCAAATTGATTGGAAAAAGAGCAAATAATATTTACATGGTAGATTTAGATGACAATTCTTATGAAAACATTTGCTTGCTTGCAAATAAAAATGACTTTACTTGGTTGTGGCACAAAAGATTATGTCATGCAAGTTTCTCAACAATAAACAAACTCATAAGGATGAATTTAGTAAAAGTTCTTCCGGAATCATTACCAATCATTGAAAATCAAGTTTGTGGGATATGTTCTCAAAGAAAACAAACAAGAAAATCTTTTAAAATATTCAATGATGTACGTACTTCTAGACCACTTGAGTTATTTCATATGGATCTCTTTGGTCCAACCAGAACCCAAAGTTTCAGTGGTAATAGATATGGATTTGTAATCATTGATGATTTTACAAGATATACTTGGGTCCTTATTTTATCCCATAAAAGTGATGCATGTTCAGAATTCAGAAAATTTTACAATTCTGCCTTAGCAGGTTTGTCTTTCAAAATAAAGTCCATCTTAACAGATCATGGGGGTGAATTTGAAAACAAAACTTTTTATGATCTATGTACTGATCTGAACATGTTTCATAAGTTTTCCTCTCCTAGAACTTCAGAACAAAATGGGTTTGCAGAAAGGAAAAACAGAACACTTGTGGAAATGGCCACAACTATGCTCTTGGAAAGCAAACTGTCTAAATCTTTTTGGGCAAAAGCTGTAAATACAGCTAATTTCATTTTGAATAGAGCATTGTTAAGACCAAAGATCAGAAAAACCCCATATGAATTGTTAACGAATAAAAAGCCTAGTGTGTCCTACTTCAAAGTCTTTGTATGTAAATGTTTTATTCACAATAACAACAAAGAAAATCTTGATAAATTTGATGCCAAGAGTTTTGAATCTATTTTCTTAGGATTCTCTAAAAATTCAAGAGCATATAGAGTTTACATTTTGAAAAATAAGACTGTGGAAGAATCTTCATGTCGCTTTTGATGAGAATTCGATGAAACTGTTATTTCTAACCCTTGCATGGTTCCACTTGGTGATGATGAAGATGATTTCCTTGAAAATCCATCAATAAATCTTGAAGAGCAATAAGGACCAAGTGAATATGAACCTATTCAAATACCTAACACAAGTGATTCTGGTATTCATGTTCTTGAAACTCATAAAGATAATGAGGTAATTTCTGAACCCAGATTCTTAAGGGACCATCCTCTTACAAATGTTGTTGGTCATTTGGAGGATAGAGTTAGAACAAGATCATCTTTTCAAACTGTAATAAATAAGGACTTGTTGGCACTAATTTCCCAGCTTAAGCCCAAATTTATTGGTGAAGCTTTATCTTGTGAACACTGGATAAACGCTATGCATGAAGAGCTTCATTAATTTGAAAGAAATCAAGTCTGGGACATCGTACCAAAACCCTTTGACCAGACTACAATCATTGTGTAGCACCCAAAAATTTTCATTAATTGAAAAATCAGAAATAATTCAAAAATAATAATTTAATATTCCTAAATTAGTATAAACAATGATTGTAAATACAACTAATTTCATTTTGAATAGAGCATTATTAAGACCAAAGATCAGAAAAACCCCATATGAATTGTTAACGAATAAAAAGCCTAGTGTGTCCTACTTCAAAGTCTTTAGATGTAAATGTTTTATTCACAATAACAACAAAGAAAATTTTGATAAATTCGATGCCAAGAGTTTTGAATCTATTTTCTTAGGATACTCTAAAAATTCAAGAGCATATAGAGTTTACATTTTGAAAAATAAGACTGGAAGAATCTTCACGTCACTTTTGATGAGAATTCGATGAAAACTGATATTTCTAACCCTTGCATGGTTCCACTTGGTGATGATGAAGATGATTTCCTTGAAAATCCATCAATAAATCTTGAAGAGCAATAAGGACCAAGTGAACATGAAGCTATTCAAATACCTAACACAAGTGATTCAGGTATTCATGTTCTTGAAACTCATGAAGATAATGAGGTAATTTCTGAACCCAGATTCCTAAGGGACCATCCTCTTACAAATGTTGTTGGTCATTTGGAGGATAGAGTTAGAACAAGATCATCTTTTCAAACTGTAACAAATAAGGACTTGTTGGCACTAATTTCCCAGTTTAAGCCCAAATTTATTGGTGAAGCTTTATCTTGTGAACACTAGATAAACACTATGTATGAAGAGCTTTATCAATTTGAAAGAAATCAAGTCTGGGACATAGTACCAAAACCCTTTGACCAGACTACAATCATTGTGTAGCACCCAAAAATTTCATTAATTGAAAAATCAGAAATAATTCAAAAATAATAATTTAATATTCCAAGTAGTATAAACATACGTACCAACATAAAGAGATGAAATCACATGGGAAAATTCTATAAAAATCATAGTTCAACTCTAAACAATACTCCCTAATGACCCACGAAAGAGTTCGTGCAAAGAAAAATCGGATTAGCCGAGTTTGGAGTGTTTTGCGACTTATTATCATAATTAGAGAATAAGTCGGATAATTATTATTACCGCAACTAAAGTGAGTCCAAAAATACAATAAAAATCATAAATGGAATTCAAACAATGGGTATTGATAACCCAATGGAATAATTGGACCAAAAGAAGTATTTTGGGCCACAAAATAATTCATGCCAAGAAAATAACCCGAAATTCAAAATTATTCACTAATGGACCATGTTAGGGTAAATTCTCACACAATAGACCATCATTGGACTTCAAATCAAGCCCAAATTCGTGGTTACCACCTAAAGGAGGTTGCCATATTCTTTCCAACATGAATTGGGGAGAGAAATTCTCCATGGAAGGAAGGACACACCCAATTTCGCACCCAAGGGTTTCCTAATTCAAATTAGGCAAGTAAATGGCTATCCTCCTTTAAATGAGCCCCCTCTCTCCCATGGGACGACCCCTAGGGTTGCTGAGGTCATGCTTGGAGGCTTTGGAGGCTGGGAGACACAAGGAGGAAGGCTTGAGAAGAAGCAACTTGTGCCCCTCTTCATCTGCGACCTGCACTTGAGCCCCTTCAAGATCATCACCGAAGGTTAGTCAGACCTTGACCAAACCATGCAAGGTATATACCCCTGGAAAGAGGGTTGAGTCTAGTATATAATGGCACTATTTTGCCCAATTTCTGTCTAGTAGATCGTGAGTATTAGTATTTTCTCCAGGCGGTTAGAACTAGGGTTTTCTGGGAAGCGAATCTTATTCAACTCAAAAAGTAGGTCATCTCCATGCCAAACTCTAATTAAACTCCTTCATGCTTGCATCCATATGTATAGATCATGTTCTTACTGTTTTCCCCAATTTTTATCTTGAGAATTTCACGAATTAAATCTTACATGATCTGAGTATGTTGTGGGCTAATCATGGTATAGACATCTTTGGGATCCATCGTGAATTTACCTAAGATGAGTTTAGGATCAATGGGATCGACAATATAATATGCTATGTGCTTATCTCCCCGTGTAGTCTTGAGTAAAGCCATGAAAGCTTCAACCTCCTCTAGTAAGACGATAGCCTCAAATTTGGGAAAAAGGAAGGTATGAGTTTGTGGGTGCCATAACTCTATCAATGTGGTTGTGTTATGCCAATCATAAGAGACCTATGGTAGTTATGGGTGGCTATCAAGATACCCCCTAAACCCCACTCTCTCAAGGCATGGATTACATGCATGGGCAAAACCTTGATCATAGGTGCTAACCAACAGAGTTTAGAGTATCGGCGGGAGCCAGGAAAGAGTTGAAGAAGAAGAAGAAAAAGAAAAAGAGAGAAGAAGAAGAAGAGAGGTGCATTAACATAGAAATTCGGAGTTGAAATTCATAGAAATTGAAAAAACCACTTTACATACCTCTCTCACATCGGCATTGCCGCTGAAGTGGTTTGGAACCTCTGTCAGCCTTATGAGCTCCCTGTAGGATGTCCGGGTGCTCTTGGGACCATCATAGGAAGCCTCCCCACCCATGGAAGCACTTGGAGCTCTCTTCATGGCCATGAGAGACTTGAGAGCTTGAAGAGAAGAAGAGGGGTTCTGAACTCCGAATTTGGCCTCCACACTCTTACTTATAGGCATCTAACACTCCTATTCATGGTGGGAGAAGGTTTAGAAAGCCCAAAAGGAGTTAGAACCGAACTAGGAAGCCTTAGAAGTCCAAGTAGGAAGCAAACAAGGTGCTCTCGGGTTGCCAATTTAGTTTTGGATGTAAAAACTGAGGTCGCGACGTATCGACATGTCGCGACCTAGTCGCGACAAAAGTGTCGTTGCCTTCCAAACAAGGTAGCAACAAGAATCTTGTCGCGTTCTTTGTATGTCATATGTTGGCCTATTCTTTGCATTGCCATGATTGTTTTGCTAATTCAAGATGTTTTCCTACACTTATGCTTAATTCTTTAACTATTTTAGTGCAACTTGAGTTCTTTATCTTGTTCTTATCGCCTTATATCTTGAAAATGCATAGAAAAAAAATCAAAAAATGCAGAAAATTCACAAAATTAAAAAATCAGAAATTCAAAAGACGACTCGTCAGGTAAGTTCAGGTAAGTATTTCTCACCTTACTCTCTGCATTACTATATGGTATCTACCCTATTATATCATCTCAAGGACCAGCTAGTTCTCGAAGTATTCTGGGATCTGAGTTCCCCTTCAACAAAAATGAGGATGATCTAGGTGCACACTGTTAATTGTTGGATAGGCCGTTAGATTTTATGGCTCAGGGACGATGGATTCTATCGCATGCCGGGGATGCAAAGTGTCTTGACCCTTGCTCATTTAGTCTAGCAATATTATCCTTGGGTATTTGTTATTTTCTCCTTTTCTTTACATATTAATTTTATGATTTCTTTTCTTTTAGCCCAGCATGCATTATGTAGGACTTTGAGCTTCACATTTCATGATTAGTCAAAGTCAGCTTCACAATGATGTCCAACTAAATCTTCATTTCACAAACGAGAAATTCCATTCCATCTCAAATTTGAAAGTTCTCTTTGAGCTAGTTGCTCAGTTCAGTTTGCCAGTATGGTTCCTATTCAGGATTCCTCTCATCCCCATTCATTATGACAATCACCTCATTCCCCATTGATCCACTCATTAGCTATGAACTACTCAAAGGCTTGAGTCGAATCGACCCGCTGGGACAGCACTAATCCCCTAATGAACAAAACCTGCAAGCCTAACATGGCCAGGGTACCACTTCATCAAGAGGTTGATCATTTCTTTTATTTTTAATCTTTATTCATCCCAGATTGGAGCCATCTGTGCACTATGTTCCAGCCATGTTCGAAGATCGCCGGATAATTCTCGCTGGTTATTCGTTCAGAATGGGTGTCTCTTTACCTTGATGCCCGCTTTTCATCTCATTTTGCTTTATTCCACTACATCGTCATTTCATGTTGTGACGGAACGCCACGTCCAAGCCCGTTAAACCGGTAACGTGCTTGACCCGAGTCCATCTCCCGCGAACGGGCGAAGCCCCGCGAGGGTTACCACACACTAGTCGTGAAAACACAAAGGAACACACCATTGCATTTATAATATACAAGGTTTTACATAGCCAACTTCAAAAGAAATAAAGGAAAGTACACAAGCCTAGGGCATACCCCGAGGTACAACAGGTACACTGAAGAAAGAAAAGCTACACTACTGGAGGCGCTGGGCAACACGCTACGTCGCGGCTCCGAACTGGACGACGGTAGAGAAACCTCCTCCTCACCCTCGCTGTGGGGAGTAAGGGTGAGCCTCGCTAGTCACTAGCTCAGTAGGGAACTCCCCAACACCGAGCAAACCAAACACAAGTACCGAAAGCAGTAAACTATGATAGTAATTTATAGCACAACTAAATAGGATATTAAAGCTATAAACAAACTCACTGCTAGCCGACTGCGTAAAACAGTTGTAATATATAAACGAAAAAACTCCAACACGTGTACGAGCTATGGGAGAGACTGCCACACTCGAGCCACGTAGACTGGTTCGTGACACCAGCAACAGACTCGGACAAACTAACACAGGTCTACCTCTCAGTCTCGCAGCCATGGATGAAAGGTCCAGCTGCCGCTCCATGTGAAAAAGACAAGCAACTATGGAGACCAACTAAACACCACCACCTGCGGACCACACGGTCGCAGGCCCATGCCTGGCACCTCTAGAGACCCTGGCCTGGGCTTGCTAGAGTAAGGCACTGGAGAAGGACTAGTCGGGGACCAGTGTCGACAACTGGTGTCCGTACCCCCAACTAAGAGCGCGCTACAAGTGACTAAAAAAAAACTCAAAAGTCACTGTCCCACTGTCGTCTTTCCCTCAGCCAGACGTACAACACAAACTAAGGAGTGAGGGTGTCCAGGTCAGACGACACAAACCTCGACAGTACAGCACAAGTAGTGGGACAAAGCCCCGAGCTAACAGCCTGGCTCACAGAGAACCTGGGGCACCCAACTGGAGAGGTAACCACAGTAGGCGTCTACTACCTGACACGTACACATAAGCCACGTGCGCACCGCACAAACCACGTGAAACCTCACGTAAATCTCGTGTACTAACGGTCGACAACACGTGAACACCACCTGCCTCGTGTGAACCCTATGTCCACAGGCAAACTACTAGCTAGCTACGTAACCTGTGAGCTAGCCTCGAAAACCATGCGCTTCCCAGAGCACCACATGCTTCCCAAAGCGCCACAAGTGCCAATGCACTGCTCACAAACACTAAGCATACCGATAACGATAATCGGATAGTCACATGCGTAAACCATGCACAAACAAGGCCTCTCAGGCCAAGTCACGACAGCCCATTGGGTCGCCTTCAGAAGGCGTCACCACAACATGTCGCCTTCAGGTTCAGAACGCGACCAACTTACCTGTCGCCTCTTGATCCTTAACGCGACACATCGCTGTGTCGCGTTCATAACGTGACATAGGGACCTATCGCCTTACCAGGCGGGAACCCTAATCCGGGCTCTCTTCATGACAACCCATTCCCAAAATACAAACCACCCTTAATTCTTCATTTTCATGCTTTTGTGAATACCTAAGCATGCTATTTATTGTTAGAAATACATTAAACTGATTGGAACCCAATCCTATGCGATTTATACCCTAAAAATAGGATGAGTTCACCTACCTTCACGAAGAACACACTGTGCGGCGATCTTACGACGTTTCCCCTGCTTCTCCTGGACTCCCCGCAGCGCGAACACGCCGAACCCGCCGATTCCCACGCGAAATCGCTAGAATCTCCTCCCCCTAGCCGAGCAGAACCCCTGTGCATTCTGCTTGGCTGGGGTTAATTAAAAACCTACTGCGGTTCGGAACGTGACGGATCGTGGCGTCGCGACCAGGTCGCGACGGACCTGAGCGTCTCCTTCCCAACGCCCTCTGCCCTGGGCTCTACAAGTGGCGCACATGCAGACGCTCAACGCACCAAGGCGGCCACATGATCGCGACGGCCACCTCTGTCGCATTAAGAACGCGACAGACCTTCCTGTCGCGATGACAGGCTGAGAGATCTAGGGTACTGCAGGCCCAAAACGTCGGCCCAGTAAGCCCCAGAAACACACACACACACGGCACACAAGCCACATTGGCCTCGTATTGGCCACCACAAACGCTAAACACACGATCCACGAGGATCCGAAAAATGTGCGACGTTACATTACTATCATCTAAAAAGAAATTTCGACCTCGAAATTCATAATACAATTTTCACACATAATATACACATACATTTACAAATACTATCATCTAAAAAGATTTAAAACATTACTCAAACAAGTAAGGATATCCTTTAGCCATTTCGTCGGCTAACTCCCAAGTATCCTCACCACCCAGCTTATTCTCCCATCTGACTTTAACTAACTCAATTTCTTTATTCCGCAACTTTCTCGTCTTGCGATCAGTAATTTGTACCAGATATTCAGGCATGGACATGTCCGGTCTCAAATCACTTCCTTGATAACTGATTATTTGTGTTGGGTCCTCAATACACTTCTTTAACATGGAGACATGAAAGATATCATGAACATCTGCAAAATCTACTGGCAAATCCAGTCTATACGCTGTCTCCCCAATTCTTTCCAACACCTGGAAGGGTCCCACATATCTCGGACTCAGCTTTCCCTTTTTACTGAATCTCACAATACCGTTGCTAGGAGAGATTTTCATAAAAACATAATTTCCAACTTCAAATTGAAGTGGCCTTCTCCGATTATCAGCATAACTTTTCTGCCTACTCTGAGCTGTTTGCAATTTTTCCTTAATAAACTTTACTAACTCTATAGTTGCTGAACTAACTCAGGGCCCACTAACTGCCTCTCTCCCACTTCATGCCAATTTAAGGTGTTCTACATGGTCTTCCATATAAAGCTTCATACGGTGCCATCCCAAGGTTGGTATGATAATTATTATTATAAGAAAATTCCACCATACCCAAATGATGCTCCCAGCTACCACCCCAAACTAAACAACAAGCTTACAACATATCTTCAATTATCTGGATTGTTCTTTCTGTTTGACCATCCGTCTGCGGGTGGTAAGCTGAGCTATACCTTAATTCAGTGCCTACAACTCTCTGCAGGCTTCTCCAAAAACCTGAAGTAAATCTGGGATCTCTATCAGATATAATTGACTTCGGAACACCATGAAGTGGAATAATTCTATCAGCATACACTTTTGCTAATTTATCCACTAGCCAAGACATACTTACTGGCACTAATTTGCATACTTTAGTCAGTCTATCCACAAACACACATATTCCATTATGACTTGATGCTGTTCTCGATAAGCTTGCCACGAAGTCCATAGCAATATCATCCCACTTCCACTGCGGAATGGGTAACGGTTGCAATAGACCTCCAGGCTTCTGATGCTCTGCCTTAATTTGCTGACACACAGCACATCTTGAAACAAATTCAGCTATTTCCTTTTTCATATAAGGCCACCAGAAATGCTTTCTCAGATCCTGGTACATCTTGGTATTGCCTGGGTGAATAGTGTACCGAGATTTATGAGCCTCTTCTAACACTCTCTATTTCACTTCTCTTTCTGCTGGTACAAATAACCTGCCTCTGAGCCTAACCACACAATTATCATCAAGGGTAACTCCTTCCATTTTCACAATTTCGGCTAAATTTGCATATGCTTTCTGAGCTTCAACAATCTGCCAATACAAAGAAGGCTCTACAGTACTACTGGCTAGTACTGCCCGTCGTTGACTACTTGGCACGTACAAGGAGTTTTCTGCTATCTCCTCATACAACTTCCATTCTTTAATCATCATATGACTTACATAAGCTTTCCTACTTAAGGCATCAGCAACAACATTGGCCTTACCCGGATGGTAAGCCAAACTAAAATCATAATCCTTCAAATATTCCACCCATCTACGATGGCGAAGATTTAATTCCTTCTGAGAGAAGATACACTTTAAACTTTTATGATCTGTAAAAATTTAAAATCTTTCACCATATAAGTAATGCCTCCACAATTTCAAAGCAAACACAACTGCTGCCAATTCTAAATCATGGGTGGGATAATTCTCTTCTGATGGCTTCAATTGCCTAGATGCATAGGCTATCACTTTGCCATGCTGCATTAACACTGCGCCCAGCCCTCTTCTAGATGCATCTGTATACACAACAAATCCACCACCTCCCGCAAGTAGTGTCAATATTGGTGCTGAAGTAAGCCTTTTCTTTAATTCCATAAAACTTCTCTGACACTCCCCGGACCACACAAATGGCACACCCTTCCTAGTCAGTCTAGTCATGGGTGCCGCAATCTTAGAAAAATCTTCTAATCTCTGTAATTTTCTTAGGTACTTCCCACTTCATTACAACTTCTACCTTACTTGGATCAACCGCCACTCCATCTGCCGAGATAACATGACTAAAAAATTGGATTTCCTTCAACCAGAATTCACACTTACTAAATTTAGCAAACAATTGATTATCTCTTAATAACTGAAGAGTAAACCTTAAATGAGCAGCATGCTCTTCTTCAGAAGCTGAATAAATCAGAATATCATTTATAAAGACCACAATGAATTGGTCCAAATATGGATGAAAAATTCTGTTCATCAGATCCATGAAAGCTGCAGGAGCATTGGTTAGCCCAAACGGCATAACCATAAATTCATAGTGACCATATCTAGTCCTGAAAGCTGTTTTATCTATATCCTCCTCTCTGATCCTCAATTGATGGTACCCTGACCTCAAGTCAATTTTAGAAAATACCTTGGTTGACTGTAATTGATCAAACAAATCATCCATTCTTGGCAACGAGTACTTATTCTTAATGGTCACATCATTCAACTTTCTATAGTCAATACACATTCGAAAGCTTCCATCCTTCTTTTTCACAAATAACACTGGTGCTCCCCACGGGGAGTGACTCGGCCTAATAAACCCTTTTTCTAACAATTCTTCCAATTGCTTCTTCAACTCTTTAAGCTCTACCGGTGCCATCTGATAGGGTGCTTTAGAAATCGGCATGGTACCCAACAACAACTCAATAGTAAAGTCCACCTCTCTGTGTGGAGCTAAACCAGGCAACTCATCTGGAAACACATCTGCAAATTCCCTAACCATGGGAACTGCCTCAACTGACTTACTAGTTTCTATCAAACTTACAGAAGCTAGATAAGCCACACACCCCGCATTAATCAACCTTCTAGCTCTAATTGCAGAAATTATAAACTTAGAAGCACAGAAAGGCATACCTTGATATTCAAATATAGAACCATTGGGGTGACAAAACCTGATCCTTTTCTTCCTGCAATCTAGCATAGCTCCATAGACCTCAAGCCAGTCCATTCCCAAGATAATATCATAATCAGTCAACTGCAAAGCATATAATCGACCTGGCATCTGGTTCCCTTCAAACACAACTGGAGCCTCATCTATATAACACGTGGTGAGCATAAACTCACAAGAGGGAACTTCCTCTACTAATTCACATGATTTTTCTTCTAAAGGATGAGCCATACTATCCAAAAACTCTTCAGAAATAAATGAATGCGAGGCACCGGAATCAAATAAAACTTTTGCTGAATATTCATAAATGGGAATAGTACCTTCTATCATATTCGATGCCTCCGCCTGGGCACGGGTGATAGCCATAACCCGGCCCCTACCTCTCTCCGTAATGCTCCTCTGCCACGACCTGCCGGTGGCTGTTGAGACTGCTACGGCTGCTGAACACCTCTGCCATAACCATATTCCCTCGGATAGGGACAATTACGGATCAAATGCCCCAGCTGATTGCAGTTAAAACACCTATAGCCTGGTGGAAGGGTAGGCTGCCTGGCGGTACTTTGCTGTGATTCCTCCACCTCTGGCTTACCACGACCCTGCTGAACTTGCTGACGACCTCCCCATCCTCTTCCTTTACCTTTAAATGCCTGCTTTAATTTCTGGCCCCACTTACCAAAACCTGATGAGGAAGGTCCTGCTCATGCTTTGCCCTTACTCACACTAGCTGACTACTGGGGTAGCCGAAAACTACCCGAACCTGACTCGCCCACCTGACGAGTTCGAACTGCTCTTTCCAGAGTAGCTGCTCTCTGGGCTGCTTCTTCAACTGTTCTACACATTAATGGTATCACTGCAGTCTGCAATTCTGGCCTCAAACCACGGATAAAATATTCAACCATCATAGCATTATCCGTGACAACATAGGGGGCATACCTGCTCAGTGCCATGAACCGCATCTGATATTCCAGAACCGAAGTCCCACCTTGCTGCAAGGTCCTGAACTGCTCCCTTTTTGCCTACTGTACTTGAAGAGGAAAGAATGTATCATTAAACACTTCAAGAAACTCAGGCCAGGTAATAGCACCCTCAATTCTGCCTGCAAAGGTGGTCTGCATCTTCAGACGCCACCATTCTTGCGCAAATCCCCTCAGCTGAAAAGTAGCCAACACAACTTTGTCCACTGCCGAACACCTCATGGTCATAAAGACCCTCTCAATCTCATGAATCCAGTGCTCAGCTGTGTCTGGATTCATCCCTCCTGTATAAGTGGGCGGCTGCAATCTCAAAAACCTTTCAATTTGCACCACTGGCTCTTCTGCCGCAATCACGGGTGGTGATGGTGGTACTGGTGCCACAAAAGGTACCTCCACCTTTGGCGGTGGTGGAACTGGGGCCACAGGTACTGCCTCTCCGGTCACTGGTGGTATCGGTGCCTGCTAATCCATCCTCATTCAAATTTCGGTGAGGCTCTCCCAAATCCTTTCTATCATCCGCTGAGTCGACTCCTCAGGGTCATCTCCTCCACCACCCCAGTCTCTTCTATCGGCCATTACAGCTGCCTACACATACAACAAGCCAACCATAGGCAAAACAATGAATCATTACGAAACCAAGGCCAACTACCAACAGTGTATCTACAAGAAGATATGGCTATGTAACTTCTTAATTCCTTTATATTCTCACGGACCTTCCTCTGATACCAACTGTGACGGAACGCCTTGTCCAAGCTCGTTAAACCAGTAACGTGCCTGACCCGAGTCCGTCTCCCGCGAACGGGCCGAAGCCTCGTAAGGGATACCACACACTAGTCCGTGAAAACACAAAGGAACACACCATTGCATTTATAATATACAAGGTTTTACATAGCCAACTTCAAAAGAAATAAAGGAAAGTATACAAGCCTGGGGCATACCCCGAGGTACAACAGGTACAACTGGAGAAAGAAAATCTACACTGCTGGAGGCGCTGGGCCAACACCGCTATGTCGCGGCTCCTAACTGGATGACAGTAGAGAAACCTCCTCCTCGCCCTCACCTGTGGGGAGTAGGGGTGAGCCTCGCTAGTCACTAGCTCAGTAGGGAACTCCCCCAACACTGAGCAAACCAAACATAAGTACCGAAAGCAGTAAACTATGCTAGCAATTTATAGCACAACTAAACAGGATAATAAAGCTATAAACAAACTCATCGCTAGCCGACTGCGTAAAACAACTGCTATAAATAAACGACGAAAACTCCAACATGTGTACGAGCTACGATAGAGACCGCCACACTCGAGCCACGTAGACTGGTTCGCGACACCAGCAACAGACTCGGACAAACTAACACAGGTCTACCTCTCAGTCTTGCAACCACGAATGAAAGGTCCAGCTGCCGCTCCACATGAAAAAGACAAGCAACTGTGAAGACCAACTAAACACCACCACCTGCGGACCACACGGTCACAGGCCCATGCCTGGCACCTCCAGAGTCCCTGGCCTGGCCTCGCTAGAGTGAGGCACTGGAGAAGGACTAGTCGGGGACCAGTGTCGACAACTGGTGTCCGTACCCCCAACTAAGAGTGTGCTACAAGTGACTAAAAAAAAACTCAAAAGTCACTATCCCACTGTCGTCTTTCCCTCAGCCGGACGTACAACTCAAACTAAGGAGTGAGGGTGTCCAGGTCAGACGACACAGACCTCGACGGTACTACACAAGTACCGGGACAAAGCCCTGAGCTAACAGCCTGGCTCACAGAGAACCTGGGGCACCCAACTGGAGAGGTAACCACGGTAGGCGTCTACTACCTGACACGTACACAGAAGCCACGTGCGCACCACACAAACCACGTGAAACCTCACGTAAACCTCGTGTACTAACGGTCCACAACACGTGAACACCACCTGCCTCGTGTGAACCCTATGTCCACAGGCAAACTACTAGCTAGCTATGTAACCTGTGAGCTAGCCTCGAAAACCACACGCTTCCCAGAGCGCCACAAGTGCCAATGCACTGCTCACTAACACTAAGCATACCGATAATGATAATCGGATAGTCACATGCATAAACCATGCACAAACAGGGCCTCTCGGGCCAAGTCGCGACAACCCATTGGGTCGCCTTCAGAAGGCGTCACCACGACATGTCGCCTTCAGGTCCAGAACGCGACCAACTTACTTGTCGCCTCTTGATCCTTAACGCGACACATCACTATGTCGCATCCAGAATGCGACATAGGGACCCGTCGCCTTACTAGGCGGGAACCCTAATCCGGGCTCTCTTCATGACAGCCCATTCCGACAATACAAACCACCCTTAATTCTTCATTTTCATGCTTTTGTGAATACCTGAGCATGCTATCTATTGTTAGAAATGCATTAAATTGATTGGAACCCAATCCTATGTGATTTATACCCTAAAAACAGGAAGAGTTCACCTACCTTCATGAAGAACACACTGTGCGGCGATCTTACGGCGTTTCCTCTGCTTCTCCCAGACTCCCCGCAGCGAGAACACGCCGAACCCGCTGATTCCCACGCGAAATCCCCAAAATCTCCTCCCCCTAGCCGAGCAGAACCCCTGTGCGTTCTCCTTGGCTGGGGTTAAATAAAAACCTACTGCGGTTCGGAATGCGACGAATTGTGGCGTCGAGACCAGGTCGCGACGGACCGCGTCGCCTTCCCAACACCTGCTGCCCTGGGTGCTACACATGGCGCACATGCAGATGCTCAATGCACCAAGGCGGCCACATGAATGCGACGGCCACCTCTGTCGCGTTAAGAACGCGATAGATCTTCCTGTCGCGATGACAAGGTAAGAGATCTAGGGTACTGCAGGCCCAAAACGTCGGCCCAGTAAGCCCCAAAATCACACACACACATGGCACACAAGCCACATTGGCCTCGCATTGGCCACCACAAACGCTAAACACACGATCCACGAGGATCCTAAAAATGCACGATGTTACAGACCTTGAGCTGCCATTTAATCTTTTCTCTTCAGATCATGAGATCTTCTTTATCGAAGAGACTTGGCTCTGATACCACTTGTTGCCCAGCTAGCAAGCCTAGAGGGGGGGTGAATGGGATTCTTAAATTTTAAGTAGCGTTATAACCTATCAACAAAAACGTTCAACATAAAAACACACACTATGTTCGATTGTTAGTGTTAGAAATAAAGAAGACAACGAACACAAACATGCAATCACACAACAAAGGAATTTTTATCCTGGTTCGGACCTCCAATCCCAAGGAGTCCTACGTCCAGTCCCCGAGCAACAACTCAGGATTCCACTACCCAAGGGTACAGTCCCCCTCAAGGACAATTACACATCCAGCCGCAGCTAGCTTTCTCTTCACAACCCGAAGAGGTATACACCACCCTGATACACAGGTCTTCCTTCAACATGAAGGGAATACACCACCTGTTACCAACAGGTCTTCTCTTCACAACCTAAAGAGGAACTTCACAAGAATGTGAAAAAGGATGATTGCCCCTAGACCTGGCTTACAACAGATACCAGATCTGAGGCAGAGACTGAGAGAGAAAGATCTACAATGGTAAAGTCTCTCAGAACTCAATGGCTCTCCAAAGTTAAGAACATGAAGAACGAAGAGCAAGAGCTACAGATGATTGGAATGAAAAATTAGAAGCTCTTTCGCTAAAACTCTATCTCTTCAGGATTTTTCGTCGAGATTTTTGAATACTTCTGAAGTATTGTTGCCAGGAGTCTTGAGTCTTGTATAAATATTTTCTCTTGCTTATTTTTTTTAATAAAAATAATCCTCAGGCTCTCAAACTAGGAGAGTGCACTCACCCTTAGAGAGGGAGAATGTTCCCACTCCACCAGTGAGCACACCTGGGCCGAAAATTATGAGATTATATGTAAGGTACAAAGTACAACCAAACAAAAACAACCCCAGCTAAACCAATCTAACATGCACAAGACTAGATTTATCAATGACAGCTGGCCCTTTACAAGATGAGGAAGATTAGCGGCCCCCCTAGAAAGCATTATTCTGCCTAGTAAGAACGACAAAGTTTGCAAGGGAGTCTGCTACTTGATTGGATTCTCTGTAGACATGAACAAGCGGAATGCAACTCTGGATCAGATTTTTTCTAGCTTCTCGCCACCATCTAAAAGAACGCCAAGACAGAACCTTGTCCTCCTTGATAGAGTTAGCAATAACCTATGAATCAGTATAGACAACTGAAACCCGATAGCCAAGGAGAGAGGCAAAGCGAAGGCCATCACTGAGCACTCTGGTTTCTGCTAACATACTAGTACCAACACCATAGTAATGAGCAAAAGCCACATGCACATTCCCCTGGGAGTCTCGTATACAACCTCCACCACCACATTCTCCTGGATTACCTTTGCAAGCTCCATCAACATTAAGACTGAAGTCATGTAAGGGGGGAATCCATCTCACAAGTTTCAACATTTTGGATGAGGATTGAGGAACAAAACCAAAGCTGAGGAGAGTGTTCATTTCAGAGTCAATTGAAGCCGCTTTAAAGTAGATTTTAGAGAAAGAGTGGGAAATCTTAAACTTGATGTTGTTGATAATGGTCCCAGCAGAAACAGTGGTATCATCAAATCTATTAGCACATCTTGATTTCCATATTTCCCAAATCATGAGAATGAGACCATAGAGAGAGGCAAAACCATAAGGAGAGCAAATGTTGGCGTGCTGGATGAAGTTCCACATGCGGGTAGTGATATAAATATTTTCTCTTGCTGAAGTAGCCATTGAGATGTCCGTTGTCTCTAGCTCTGGTATACGTTAGACTGCATGGTATAGGTGAGAACCAGGTACGCTTTTTGTTAAACATCTTTTTGATCCATGCACACAAAGTGTAGATTCTTCTAGATATCCTTCAACCTTTATTTTGTCCAATCGTTGTATGAGGTTGTGCCATCAGAGACCTGAACACAACAAATATCAAACTATAGATAGCTATGCTGTCTCTTGTTGTCAGTCAATGTTGGAAATAGGACTATTCACCATAATAGAAAGTTCATTCTGCTTTCCAAAAAAGGTTTCATGAGAATAGAAGATATCCAGATATGCATCGTGCAGTGAAATGTACAATCCCAACAAATGCATGGATATTAGAGAAACACGCAGGAAGACTTTGACTCAATATTTGAAAATATATTTGAATATCAAGTCGATGTAATCCATGACATCTTTATGACATAGAAATAGTTGTACAACTTATGAAATCGTTGTGTGTACAAATCGTTGTATGCTAGTAAGCAAATTGTTATACAAACATAAGCAAATCGTTGTTTCACTTATCGAATCGATACAATGATCAAATCGTTCTTTAAGTGAAAGCAAATCTTTATACAAACATAATCAAATCGTTGTTTCACGTATCGAATCGATACAATGATCAAATCATTCTTTAAGTGAAAGCAAATCGTTGAGAGTGAATCGTTATAAGCAAATCGTTATAAGCAAGTCGTTGTGAACACAAATCGTTGTGCTACTTATCAAATCGATGCTGTGACCAAATCGTTGTTTGCTTTATCGAATCGTTACAACAACCAAATCGTTGTGTAACTTATCGAATCGTTACGGCGACCAAGTCATTGTGTAACTTATCAAATCGATGTGAGAACCAAATCGATGTGAAACTTAACAAATCGTTGTGGGAGAAAATCGTTGTTCTCACTTAGCAAATCGTTGTGAGAGCAAATCGTTGTTCTCACTTATCAAATCGTTACGAAGATCAAATCGTTATATTCACTTATCGAATCGTTGTGAGAGCAAATCGTTGTTCTTACTTAACAAATCACTATGAAGATCAAATCGCCACTTATTGAATCGTTGTGAGAGCAATTCGTTGTTCTAACTTATCAAATCGTTACAAAGATCAAATCGTTATACTCAGCAATCGTTAACACAACTTATGAAATTGTTATGCTATGACTTATGAAACCGTTATGCTATGCAATCGTTAACACAACTTATGAAATAGTTATGCTATGCAATCATTAACACAACTTATGAAATCGTTATGCTATGATGGAAATCATTGTTCTACATGGCAGGTCGATGTGTACTTAGAAAAATTATATGCTATGAACTCTAAAAGATACAGTGTAAGAATTACTTATAGAATTTTCTTGACTTAATTCATGTGACTAAGCTTCATAAAACTTGTTAGAAAAATCATTACTGGAGTTTTGATAATCACCAAAATAAATATAATTCATGAAATTTTATGGGGATGAACTGATCATCACAAGGTACAACCAACTCGGTGTCCATGAGAGAATCCACAGAGTACGGAGATTTATGGAGGTCTTAAGAGAAAGGTCACTAGACTGCCGATACGGAATGACGGGCCGTGAGTTTCCATTCCCCCAAGAAAGGGCTGCCTATAAGTGCAAGTGTGTAGTTTAGTACGTATCTCAATCCACATTCCACCGGTTTAAACAACGCGGAAAGCAAGTAACATGATGACATAATATTGAAACATGCACTTAACTAGACATGATTTGCAGTATTTTAAGATAGCAATTATTCACTTTAACAAGCTAGGAGAGCAAAATTGTAATAATTGGTACAATTGGATCGTAGTTTACCGGGTTTGGAGGCCAATGTGTAGCCCATTGGTAGACCATGTGTGTGTCTACATGTGTTTATATAGGTTGTGTAATAGGTGGGTGGCTGGAGGGTTGGAGATCCCAGCCCAAACAGACCTCTGGCGCACCACTTAGAAATGCGACCGACACAGACATCGCGTTTAGGAGTGTAACGCGACCACCTGGTACATCACGTTTTAGCACCGCTTTATGTGGGCGCCGCTACATGCACGTCGCGTGGCGCATGCAGGAGTGTCGGGGTTTAATTGCAATGGAGGGGTACGTCGCGTTTTGAAATGCGACGGCCTGATACGTCGCGATTCAACTTCAGTGTGTTTTGGGCTTCTACTCTTGGCCGAACAGTGCAATTGCACTGTTCAGCTAAGGGAGAAAGCTGTAGAGGTTTGCTTTGGGATTCTGTGGAGATTTTGGGGGTTTTTGCTGTCCGTTCGACATGATTCTGGCGTGAGGAGGTGCTTCGGAGCGCGGGGAACATTTGGACGGCATTGGATTTGTGTTTTATCCGTTGGTAGGGGAATTCTACCCTGTTCTTCCTTGTGTGGCATGTATGGATTAGGGTTTGTAAGATTTGGTTTAGAAGTCATGTGAACATGATAGAGATCATGCTTAGGGTTTTATTCACATGCTTACTTCCTTCTTTATCTGCATGTGTAGCAAATTATGGTGAGTTCCGGAATGAGGTTTTATAGGGTGTTTGGGAGCAATTTAAAAAAAAAAACTATTTCTATCTAAAAAATAATGATGTGTTCGATTTTGATTTAAATTTTAAAATAAAAAATAGTACTTAGTGTTTGGCAAGAAGTATCAAAATTTAAAAATTATGTAAAATGGAGGCGTGCAGGGGGGGTCTGGTGGGTGGGGGGTGGAGAGGAGGAGGGCGCACAGGGTGGGGGGGAGGTGGAGGAGGAGAGGGGGACTGCAGGGGAGGGGGGTTTCCGGTGGGTGGGGGGGGGGGGGAGGAGGAGGGTGCGCAGGGGGGGCGCGTCCGGCGGGTGGGGGGGGGGGGCGCGCAGGGGGGGCGGATCCGGCGGGTGGGGGGGGGGGGGGGAGGAGGAGGGTGCATGGGGGGGGGGGTCCGGCGGGTGGGAGGGGGGGGGGAGGAGGAGGGCGCGCAGGGGCGGGGGAGATGGAGGGCGCGGGGTGGCGGATCCAGCGGGTGGGAGGGGGGGTGGAGAAGGAGGGTGTGCAAGGGGGGCAGATCGGCAGGTGGGGGTGGGGGAGGAGGAGGGCGCACAGGGGGGGCGGGTCCGACGGGTGGGAGGGGGGGGGGAGGAGGAGGGCACGTAGGGGGGGAGGTGGAGGGTGTGCAGGGGGGGTCTGGCGGGTGGGAGGGGGGGGGGGAGGAGGGGGCCGACAGATGGAGGAGCAGGGGGCAGGGAGGGGGCCGGTGAGGGGGAGGAGGAGGAGGGCACAGGGGGGGCGGGGAGGGAGAGCGCGGGTGGGGGGAGGAAGAGGAAGGGGCGCCGGCATGGGGGGGGGGGAGGAGGAACAGAGCGAAAGTTAAAAAAAAAAACTGGTGTAGAGTTGTTTTTTTTGTAGAAAGTTTTAGATAGGTAGGATTCATTCCCTAAAAAAAAACTGTCTTACCAAACATGTGTTAGTGAACATCTTCTCTCTTTTTTAAATTTTAGATAAAAGAGAGGTAAAAAATTACAACCAAACACCCTATTAGGTCTGGGTTCTGTCATTTGAAAGGTGAAGGAACCAGACGTCACGATTTCGGTTTAAAGGCGACGGGTTGGTCCTTCGCGATTCAAGTTGATTGGCGTCCACTGTTAGGATCTACAGCGACCCGAGATCAAGAAAACGCAGAGGAAAAAGGAAATTTTGATCTCGATCCATTTTGGGATACGCAAACTAGATTATTGGGTAGTCAAAATCACCTTGCGCGGATTCGGATCCGCATTCGTACGATTCTGTGGAGGTGACGCCACAAGCCGTTCAGTTGTCCGGCCTCTAGAGGTGTCCATGCGATCTTCCTCACGAGGATCCACGCCCGCTCCCTCGGGTTCTGCAACGCTTGAAGAGAGAGCTTGGATCCGTGCCGATCTCCGCGACATATGTGATGCAAGAGAGAGAGAGAGAGAGAGAGAGGAGAGAGAGAGAGAGAGAGAGAGAGAGGCGGCTAGGTGGAGCCCTGATGCCTGGCCAGGTTTGTCCCACCACACCATTATATAGAGATGGTAGTTTTTCAAAAAACCTATGATCTTATATATATTTAGACCGTCGCCTGAAATCCTATTGTGTGTGACCCTCTAGGCCCATGTACCAATCCAGTTAATGGCCCAATAAACTAGTAACACTTACTAACTTGATTAATTAGTTAATATCTCATATAAGCTAATTAATAATCTGAATCAACTTTATCTAGCCAACTCAGCTGGGCCTCCGAACACGTTGGGTGCCAAGCAACACCATGTGAATCTAGAAGGTATTGGGGTTCTACAACCCTCACAAGGAACCTTTCCATCAACAGTTGCCGTGTTGATATAATCTCTCATTTTTGCAAGGTATGTTGCCGTTTACCCAGGTTAACGTCAATATACCATGTCGTTAATTCAGTTGACGGCGGCACATAGTGCCGTTAATATATATAAGCGTCTAAAAGCTTGACGTTTACATGAATTAAACGGCGGTCGATGTGGACATTTAGTTCATCAGACTAGAAAACGTAGAAACTGCACATGAAATGATAGAACTTTAGCCCCTTCCCACATTTTATTTCATGGGTTTAAAAATTTGTAAAAATGGTAAATCTAAAGAATGTCGAATCCTAAATCGTTCCCCCATGCTACTTGCATCTAACCCTCCTTCTGTAGTCACGGGAAAGATTTGAAGATGCCCGCCTTGGTCACAAGGTACCCCTCTTCCACCATCTTCAATCGCTTGATCCGACCTCTAGAACTGCAACACGCCTGAGAACTTCTGTTCATGATCCTTGTAGTTCTCCCTTGGTCCAACTTGCTTCAGATCGCACGAACCATGCACTGCAACCCTTCCTTCGGCCCTCCTTCTCTCTCCTCCAAGACAACACAAAAACCCTTCCCTAAAGTCTAAATCTGGGTCTTGTAAGGACTCCTACAGACCATCTAAGACTCATCCTGACCCTTGAACCAAAAACGCCCCGATCTTCCCTTAAATGCATTGTAACCATTTCATTTTCTATTTATTAAACAAATAAATACTTTAGAATATTACACAAATACATACATCATTACATTGATTTTCCGCTGCGTAATAGTAACAATATATATGACAGAGTCTAACCGAACACCTACTCATGCATAATTTACAGAATATCACAGAAATCAGAATCTTGGTAGAAAATAGTGTAATCACGGGGATTGTGCTTCCCCTCGACACATGGACATGTACTAAGACTAGTGGTGTGGAAATATGATGTGATCGCCACCTAGAATATTGCCAAATGAAAAAAATAATACGGGCTAACTATCTAGGAAAGGAATGAAGAGAACTGAGGAGTACCTAATGTCGCGGTCATCAGAGCACCGCGAGGGCGCTGAGATCGCGGCCGTCTAAACGGTAGCGTTTCTTGTCGCGTCACTCTCCTCTGTCGCGTTCTCTTTGTGCGGGAGTTGTTGGAGTATGGACCTTCTTCTCTCGCTCCCGGCCGGACGGAAGGCAAGAGCTCCTCGTAGATGACGCTTGGATGCCTGCCACAAAAAAACAAATAAAAGGAAGCCCTATTAGAACACGTTAAACATAGTACCTATTCTAAATGGAAAGAAAAGATGGAAGCATGGTGGAACGAACCTGGGAGGTTTTTAAACCCTTTTGGGTGTAGGAAAAATGTGGGTGTGTGCTGTATGTTCTATCTAATAATACTATGAAAATGCTGCAAAAGAAGGAGAAAGGAAAGGGAGGGAATGAGCCCCATTAGGGTGACTCCTTGGCGTGGTTGCAGCTCGAAGGATCGTCCAAAAGCTTCAGGAGAGTGCTGGAGTCGCCCTTCTCACGTCCGTGCTCTATAGAAGATGCAATGAGTTGTTTTTGGTGGAGAGGGATGTGAGGGAAATGGAGGAAAAGGGTGGTTGCGTGGCTAAGTATCTGTCAAAGGAAATTTCGGCAGCCCTTCGGGGTAACAATGAGGCTCCCCTCATCCTTGAGGAGGTGCCTTTCTTTTTATAGAACCCTGAGAGAGAAATGAGGGATATTATCTCTTAAAAATGGTCAAAATCCGAAATGGGAGATAATGGCCTTTTAAAATTGCAAGGGAGAGTCCAAGGGATCCTCACAAGAGTCCCTAGGGCCAAAATCTCGCCCCAGGGGTGGAGATTCTCCTGGGGATAAAGCTGGGTCAATAGGAGGATAAATGGGAGGTTGTTGCGGAGTTCTGGTGCGCTCAGCATTGTCGCGGCGTATCGTAGGGTCGCGACTAGAGACGCGACGGGTCGGGGCGTTGCGACAGTAAGCCCACGTGCATGGATATCATGCATGGGCTTGTCGCGGCGTCCAGGGCCGTCGCGACTTTGAGTCGCGGCGCTACGATATGTCGCGACTAGGAAATTGAATTATTTTGGATTTATCAGCCAAGCACACAACAGATATGAGCTATAATTACACATGGACTCTCCAAAATAATAATGGGCGGGATTTCAAGGCAATTTTAAATTGTTAATGGGCTTAATCAAGGCTAATGATGGGCTCAAGGTGAGTGACCAACTAGGGGCTAACTAGGATAACATGAAATGTGGTTCAACCCATTAGTCGGAACTGGGTGTCTACAGATTGCCCCTCCTTGGCTTCCTCTTTGCAGGGCAGCGAAGCGGAAGTGGAGTGAAGATGTCATGAAGTGACAGCGAAGCGGAAATGACTCGGAGTGGACTGAAAAGTGGGAGCCAAGGTAAAGAGACACCTGGTCAAACTAACAGGCAACTGGAATCTTCGTGAAAGCCCCGAGTCAGCTGCTCGTGCAGGATGCCAAGAAGAACGAGCCTGGACGAGAAGGAGAAAAGAGGAGGACGATCAACCCCTCGATTGAGAGGTACCCTAGCCGATTGGCCTACAGGTTTCGCCTTGGAGGGACTTGCGCGTGCCAGGCAGGTAACTCATGACTCTGTCCTGGGAGCGGTTCGCAACCAAAACAGATCAAAGGAATAGGATGTAAACTTTGATAGAGAATCCAGACAGGGAAATTCTTGTTAAACTGGCGGGAACAACTCACTCGGAGGCAAACCTTCCGATTCGGAGTGGAATTGGATTTCTTGTTTGGAACTGGAGGATGATTGGGCACTCAACAAGGGCTCATCAAAAGTCAGGAATGAGTCAGGGAAGCTCAAAGTCCTACATGATGCATGCTGGCTAAAATAAAAGAAATCATCAAAACAAATGCAAATAAAGAGAGAAAATAGAAAATATATCAAGGATAATATTGTTAAGCCAAATAAGAACGGGTCAAGAGACTACCTACAACCGCAGTGCAGGCCTGAATCCATCGTCCCCTGAACTTAAACAACTCAACGGCCTATCCAACGATTAACAATGTGCACCTAGATCATCACTATTTTTGGTAAAGGGGAACTCAAATCCCAGAACACATTGAGAACCAGCCGGTCCTTGAAATGATATAATAAGTAGAATACCACATAGTAATGCGAAGAGTAGGGATAGGGATACTTTACCTAACTTACCCATGACGAAGTCCCCCTTTTTTGATTTTTTGAATTTCTGATTTTTTTTTTTTTGGATAAGAAACAAACACAATGAGCACAAACTAACAATATATATTCACAATTATAAACAAACAAACAAACATACACACAAGGCATAGACATGAAAATAGACCCTCGGGTAGAGAGGCGACACTATGGATAACCGCGACATAGTCGCGTCAGCCCGCCCTGCCGTGACCTAATAGCGTCAGATCGCGCCGTCGCGACTTGGACCGAACCCAGAAAGACCAGGAAACCAGAGTTTACCCTTATCCTAAGACATCTAGACTAACACTAGGACTCCTAAACCTATTCTAATGCTATCCTAACACCTAGTTTCGGGATTAGAGTAGGAGTGGACCTCTTAAGACTCTATAAATAGAAGGATTTAGGGGCTAATCCCACAGCTAACCTTCTGCTCCCTTTTCTTTCCCAATTTTCTTCAAGTTTCTCCCTCTTTGTCACCATGAAGAGAAGCTGCTCTGTTTTTCAGGAGGACATCCCTCCATACTCCGGCCCAAAGGCAGCAAGGGAGTCCTATGCCGAACTCCAGCGACTCTCCGCCATCCCCGGGCATGTGTGCATGCGCCCGGAACTCCAAGTAAGTGCCTTTCTCCTCAATTTCTGGGTTTCTAAACTATGCTCTGCTCTTCCCCCTTTTGTTCTTCTTTGTTTTTAGACTCCTTTCTTCTACCTCTCTTTAAATCTTACCTGGCCAAAGGCAGTTCTCCCGGGTGCCATGGCTTGCGCCCATGCTCGAGCTACTGCCGCCCACGTCTATTAGCCTTTTGAAAGAATGGGGGCTGTCCACGGTGCTTGTGCTGGCCAAGAAATATGACAAAGTGGTGCATGTGTGGGATAGCATTACTACGCTAGTGGAGCTGTGGCATACCCAGACACACTCGTTCATCTTCCCCAGCTTTGAAGCCACGATCCTACTAGAAGAATTAGATATAATGCTCGGCCTCCCACGGTACCAAAGAGGCGAAGAACTTGCGATCTCATACACCGTAGCGCCGATCAATTCCTGGAGTATTCTTGCAGAAATTACCCCAAGGAAGAATGACTTGTACTCCATGACGAGTGGGATGCACGTGCACCTTCTTCCAATCGCACAGTGGATCACTTCACAATGCAAGCGAAAGACCGGAAACTACACAGCAATTGCCAAGGCCGCTGCTATTTGCATCTGTGGCATCATCCTCTTCCCGGCAATGGACGACGCTATCTCCTTTGCCGACCTTAGCATCATCGATTCGATTTCAGAAGGTATGAGAATTGGCTAGGCAGTCTTAGGATATTTGTATGCTGGATTGACATCTACAGCAACTGGGGGACCTTTCTTTGGATCCATCATCACCCTCGAGCTTTGGATGGGCATGCATATCCAGTTCCGAGCAATGGAGAACCTGGCCACAGAGTGCAAGACAATGCTCAATCATCCATTGGCATTCGTGGGCAGGCCTCTCCACATGGGCACCAAGGTGTGGTGCAAGACCGCACACCTGAAAGGATTGAAGGCATGGCACGACTACTTCAAAGGATGAGCGTAGCCGAGTTCGACATGCGCCCGCGATTCATGCACGGTCGGATGATTCACCTCCCTAGCGCACCGGGCTTGCTTTGCGACTACTAGGAAATGAGCATTGGTTGCCTACAATCCAGACCGGGGCTACCTCCAATGCGGCGCAGCACGCATGGTGGTCCCCACCCTATCGCACTACCCGCCCATTCAACAACGGAAGATGGAGGATGAGCAGGACGAGCGCGACGTGCGCAGCGTCAACGTCCATTGGGAAGGGTGCGCGATGAGCGTAGTCCAAGCCGAGGTGGAAGAGGATGAGGATGTGACGAAGGAATATATCGAAGCTTTGGGGAGGATTCAGCCGACACCGGGGAATGTTTGAGATTTGATTGTAGGCAAGGAATCAGATGGTAGTTAGGAAAGGAATTATAGCATTTTTATTTGATAGAAAGGATTAGTGAATGTAATGATTGAATTGGAATGAACAAAACTGATTTTTCTGCAAGTTTAGATGGCTCGATTGATGACGCGACACCCCTGGCAACCGCCTTCATAACGCGTCAGGGCGGCTGGCCGCGACATAGTCGCGGTCACCCTAGCCGACGCGTCTTGGTCACGGCCCACCGTCCTGACGTGACTAAAACTGACCGATTCAAAACGCAAACCCCCTTTCTTCCTTCCTTCCGGGTTTTCAAAACTCAAGCTTCTCGAGCCATCTTGCATCCTCAACTCCCTGCTCCCTTGCGACTTTGCTCCCCTTGCTTACCCACAATCTTGCTCAATTCGACACCGATCAACATGGAAGGAGGAAAGAACTCGAGTGAGGGTTCCTCGCAGAGGAAACGCCAGGCAGAGCGGCGGAGCTCCCGACGCCGAACGGAGGCACCTCCGGTTGAGGAGGAGGAGGACATCGCGGAAATGGCGGTAGAAGAAGAAGAAGAAGCCCCAATCATGGATGTGGAGGAAGAACAGAGGAAACGCGCCAAGGCGATGAAATCGGTAAGTAAATCAACCTTAAATCCTTGTATGAATGCGTAGGATTAGCAAACGGAGCCCCTAGAGGGCGAATGTAGGCAAGAAGCCCATGAAGAAGAGGATCGGACAAAGGAGGCTCCGGCCGGTCCGGTCCTGGTAACGCGTCAGCCTGACCTGCCGCGACATGATGTCGCGGCGGGGCGGGGCGTCGCGACCACGTTGCGGCGATCTGGGTAGACGGGACCTTATGAAGCGATAAGGTCGCGGTGCCCCACTTTGTCACGATAGGTTGCGGTCGCCTTTGCTACCGCGACTCTGACCGAACACGGAAACTGACTGATTTAACACATGAAAATTGTTGCAGGGCGAGATGAGGCCCGGGTATCTTGGGTGGTTGTGCTAGCTGTCTTCTTGGCGTTCCCCCACCTTCCAGAGAGAGAGGGTAGAGGAGATGGGGTTCGGCGGGATCTTTAGGATAGAGAGGATGAGGGCGGATTCGGCTCTCACTCAAGCTCTGCGGAGCAGGTGGGATGTGGAGGCGACCGCCTTCGTATTCCCATGGGGACATATGATCCCCAGCCTCGAGGATGTGAGCCGGATCACAGGGCCCAGGACCTATGGGAGGCCAGTGAGCGGATACACCTACCCTTGCTACCATGACCTAGCCCAGCGACTACTAGAGCTACCGTAGAGTGCAAGTCTTCCCTAGTGCCTAGGGTACCCCTCCAGGAGAGCCTCGGGTTGTTCGATGTGGAAGGTAGCAGGAGAGAGTGAGGATGAGCACTTAGATAGGTTGACTCGGGTTAGCGGAGGGAGCTAGCGAGTGAGCCCGGGGCGCAGGCGGACTTGGATTTGCGCCGCTTCCTCGTTTTTTTTCCTTGCAGACTCTTGTTTGCTACGAGGGCGACGCAGTCCACTGTCGTTTCCTACCCCTGCTGGAGGATTTAGCTGAGGTAGGGGGATATGCCTGGGGAGCAGCTTTCCTCGCACACCAGTTCGATAGCCTGGGTGCCTCCGAGCGGCAGACGTCGATCAGTGGATTCTTCCCCTTTCTTCAGGTACGCACCTTATCCTTGACCCCTTTGAATTGAATTCCTTCTAAACTGCCATCTAACTTGCTTTTCATCTTACAGGTCTGGTCTTATCTGCATCTCCCGGCCTTAGGGAGAGGGGATCTCGCACGGCCGGGCCTTGTGCCCATTGCACGCCGCTGGGATTCTCGCCGAGACTCACGCAATCTCGGGGACCAGCTGGAGCGACTTCAGGAGGCCATTGACAGTTATCCCCACCTGAATGTAAGTCTTCTACCCTTTCCCTTTGATTGATTGCTTGACTTTATTGCTTGGTGACTGATCGGATTTGTTTTGCAGGTGATTTGGCAGCCATACCTGGGGGAGGGTGATGAGGGACAGCCCTGGTTGGTGCAGGCCCGCCCCTACTTCGGTAGGTCGGTGTGGTTGCATGCACTTAACCTCGTGCTACCTCTTCACCTGTACCTTAGTCAGCGCTCACTTGGCCTTCGGCAGAGTGTCGTGGAGTTCCCCATCCGAGACCGCTTTCGCAGGCCGGGTCGGAGTTTCTGGGGGATCCACGACACCACCGATTGGCGTGAGCGGGCGAAGGAGCAAATCAACAATTGGGAGCACAAGGGAAAGGCAGTCAAGTCCACTGCGACTACCGACGACGCATACCTCCAGGCATATGCCTTGAAATATGGAGGGAAAGTATATAAGAGTGCCCGGCACCAGGTAAAACTCCTTAACCATGACTCAGTAAATTTTCAGATTTATGGAATTGAGCTGATGATTTGACAATGCATTGCAGGGGATGTAACTGGCGAGATTGCATCGCTCCGAGCCTTGCTTTACTCGGTGGTGCAAGATCAGGAGGCAGCGCAGAGGCAGACAGCGGAGCTGGTAAGTACCCTGCCCACTTTCAGCACTTAATTCCAATTTAGGAAAATTTTGGAAATTGACACGCTTTTGCGCGCAGCGGAGGGAGCTGGAGAGAGTGAGGGGCACCGGAGCAGGTGGTGCTTCCTCTTCACGAGGTGCAGGGGGCTCTCCATCACATCTGGAGGCCCAGCTGGCGGGAGCAGTGCTGAGGGCTGAGGAGGCCCAAAGGCACCTAGAGGAGTGGGTAAGCACAATAGAACTTATGATTGATTATTTTTAACAATTGATTATTGACTGATTGCTCTGATGCAGGAGAGAGATTTGCAGCTTACCACGGAGCATGCCATGGATCTCCAGGGTAAGAGGGACCAACTGCAGGGGCATAAGGACCAGCTCCAGGGGGAGATCCAGACTACCCAGAGTGAGAGGGACCAGCTGCACATCCGGGTGGAGGTAGTTGAGGCTCAGGTCGCAGAGGCGACCAAGGAGCTGGCGGCGTTACGGGTGCAGGGTCCGCCTGCAGACCAGGCAGAGATGGTGAGATTGCGCACAGAGGTGATGGCGCAGCAGATCAGGATCAATGAGCTCCGGGGCATGGTGAAGACCCTTGGAGAGGCAGCTAGGAGTAGGAGTAGGACTGGTAGTGGGGCGAGTGGTGCCTCGATCAGACAGTATTTGGCGGGTTCCTCCAGTAGGCGGAGGAACGAGGAGGATGAGAGGCGCCACCGTGGTGAGGGTAGCACTCAGGGTGATAGGGATGGTGGTGAGATGCCACCACCAGCAGATAGACAGGAGGGATCTGGGGAGAGTGGTGTGGACAGTGAGGAGTTTTGTGAACCACCTCCCTTCTATCTTTTGTACATATTGTTCACCTCTTAGTGAAAATTTTACTTTATGTCAATTTTTATGGAATGAATGGTTTGCAATTGACACAATGTGAGATGAGTTTCAAACACGGGAGATATAGAGAATACTGACTATCACGCTGGCGTGTCCCTTACAATCACCTGTTCCTGTACACTCAACCAAACAGGTTAGATCTGCTCTTTGACTCAGCCCCTTGCATTTTAAATAAACATTAATGTGACTTTATAATTGTCAAGGGGCTGAGCCTTATTAAAAAGGCTGAAAGGAAAGTAAACAATGCATGCTAAAGGAAAGCAGTATGTACACACATTTTTTTTTGGAATTTTGAGATTTTCTGTTTTTTTAAATTTTTTTATTTTTTTTTGGTTTTTTGAGATTTCTGATTTTTTTTTGGATTTTGAGATTTCTGATTTTTTTTTTAGATTTTTGAGATTTCTGATTTTTTTTGGATTTTGGGGTTTTGGAATAAGAACACCCCTTGCTCTTGAGTGATTGGCCACAGACCTTACTCCCTCTTCATGTTTGGCGAATAACGTCTATGTGCAGCGTGCATTTGTCCTTGGCTCATTAAGGCTTCTTGCCCCTTGAATTATTGATATTCTAACACAGACCAAGTGTGGGAGTTCTTTGGTCTTCTAGGGAGAATAGGAAGATTAGTAATGAAACAAGACTTGGTCTTGGGGTCGGGTTTACTGGCTTGTAAGATTTGCAATGGGTATGTCTCATGTGCAATCCGTCTGTTGTCCAGGGACTTTAAGGTCCTTGCTCTTTTTTGAATTGGGGACATGCGTACGACTGTGCTCAAGGGCGTCCCGCGGGGAACTGTACTGCCACTCTTTGACATGCCCCTATTTTTTTTAATATATATTTTTTATTTTATTTCCTTTCCTTTTTTTGCTTTTCCTTTAAATTGACCATCCCTCTTTGAGATTTCATACACATGATACACGCCGCTTGTTGGTCTACATGCTAGCTTTCCCTTTTCCCCTGGACCTTGTCCGAGCGAGGAGAGAATCGACCTCAGGTTCCCCACGCGAGGGCTGAATGAAAACACCATAAACAAAGGGAATTGGCCTTAAGTCTCCGTGTTGTGTGTGTGACTGGACATAGAGACCATTCACCACAATGAGGGGAAGCGAGGCATATAGCCAACAACATTCTCTTTTGCAAATTGGTGTTATTATGAACACATGGGGTAGAATCTTTTAAGGTATAGCCCATTCCATGGGTGAGAGAGCTCCTCACCTTCGGCATTAACTAGCCTATACGCGTTTCCGGGGTACACTTCCCTAACGACGTACGACCCTTCCCAGTTTGCTGACAATTTAGACCTTGGACCTCCAAGTTTTATAAAAATGCGCTTCAAAACCATGTCTCCTTCTTGAAATTTACGCTCAATCACTTTCTTTTGAAAAGACCTTGAGAGTCTATTTTGATATGCGAGCACATAATCGGCCGCGGCCAGACGCCGTTCGTCTAAGAGTTCTAGTTGTACCAGTAACGCCTCCCGATGTTCATCGGGATTGAGTTCCTTGTCCAGCTGGACTCTTAGCGAAGGAATGAGGATCTCGTGTGGACATACCGCCTCCATCCCATAAGTAAGTGAGAACGGAGTTTGCCCGGTGGGCGTGCAGACGGAGGTGCGGTAGGCCCACAGAGCCTCAACTAACTTTTCTGGCCAATCAACAAATTTATTAGACTCACAAGTTTTCTTTAGAATTTTCAAAAGCGTTTTGTTTGTGGCTTCATCTTGGCCGTTGCCCTGCGGATAGTACGGAGACGAATGATGCAAGGAAATGTTGAATTTCTTACATAGGTCCTGAAGCTCTTGAGATATAAACTGTGGTCCATTGCCGGTGACGAGGCTGCTTGGCACTCCGAACCGCGCGATGATGTTCCTCATGATGAATCTGCACACGGTCAAACCTTTGATTTCCGCAAACGCTTTAGCTTCGGCCCACTTGGTGAAGTACTCAGTGGCAGTGAGAATGAAAGATTTTTGTTTTATCTAAGCATTAGGATCACCAAGGGGCCCGATGATATCAAAGGCCCACATGGAGAAAGGCCAAGGGGAGGATAGAGGATGTAAAGAGGAGGAGGGAGCGTGGATTTTGTCGGCATAGATTTGGCACTTGACACACCTACGAACGTAGGTGGCACAGTCTTCTTCTAAGGTCGGCCAGTAGTAGCCCTGCCTAAGTATTTTCTTAGCCAACATTTGGCCATTCACATGCCCTCCGCACTCACCAGAATGGGATCCTTCCATTACTTTCCGGGCCTCTTCATCTGTCACACATCTAAGGAGCATTCCATTTAGAGCGCGTCTGTAAAGAACTTCACCAATGAGGGTATACTTTAATGCCGCTCTACGGATGGCTCGCCTGTCCTCCACTTCAGCTTCTTCGGGAAAGGTACCGTCTCTGCAATATTGCTCAATCTCATAGTACCACAGCCTTTCTTCTGACATCATTTCCCCTAGCTCAACAAGCAATAACTCCTTCGCTTCTTTCCTCTCGGCTTTAAAAACTAGAGAACTTCTGAGGTTAACAAACCAAGGGTCCTGAGTGGAGGGAGCCTCTAACCTTTGAACGGTGATTGTCTCAGCACTGCGGCTGAGAGCGGAGGAGAGGGAGGAGGCCAGGGATGTGAGGGGCATCGGCCAGGATATTTGGGAACGATGAGTATGAATGTAGATGAGTTGACGGAATTTCTTGGCTAGGAGAGTGACCAGATCTTGATAGGGCTTGAGTTTAGGGTCACGAGTGCGATAGGTTGAAAGGACTTGCCGAAGAACGAGCTGAGAGTCTCCTATAATCTTGAATGACGTGCGCCTAAGAGGTAGGCGAGCTTAAGACCAGCAAGGAGAGCCTCATACTCGGAGATGTTATTGGTGGCATGGAATTGAAGCTGATAGGCTAGAGGAATGGTGATCCCCTCTGGGGTGAGCAAGACAGCTCCTATGCCCCATCCCCTAGAATTGAGAGCCCCATCGGAATGGAGCGACCAGAAGGGATCGCGAGAAATGAGTGACAGGTTTTCATCGGGGAATTCCTCTTGAACTATGTCACTATGGGGAAGAGGAAGGTGAGCAAGGTGCTCATCAATAGCATACCCTTTTATGGCTTTCTGAACTATGAAGGAAATATCAAATTGGGAGAGGAAGCTTTGCCAGCGTGCCAATCTGTCGGCAATGACTGGCTTCTCAAGGAGATATCTAATAGGATCCATTCTAGAAATCAAACTCACCTTATGAGCTAGGAAGTAGTGCTTCTATTTCTGCACTACCCAAACTAGAGCTGCACATGTTTTCTCCATTGTGGTGAGTTTGAGCTCGGAGGGATTGAAGAGCTTAGATAGGTAATAGACTGCCCTTTCTTTGCCGGATTCATCATGCTGAGCAAGGACAGCTCCTAGGGAGTCCTCAATGGTTGACAGATACAGGATCAAGGTTTTCCCAGGGACGGGTGCCTGAAGCACGGGAGGATTCATAAGGTAACTCTTGAGCTCCTCAAAGGCCTCTTGGCACTTAGCATTCCACTCAAAGCTGACTCCTCCTCTCAACAGTTCATAGAAGGGACGACATCTTTGGGAGTGCTGAGATATGAATCTCCTATGAACTGGAGCCGACCAATCAAACCTCGAAGCTCAGATATGTTCTTGGGAGGAGGCATTTCATTTATCGTCTTGGCTTTGTGAGGGTCTATTTGAATCCCCCACTTACTGACTATGAAGCCTAGCAATTTCTGAGGAAACCCCAAATACACACTTCTTCGGATTCATCTTCAATTGATACTCTTGTGCGGCGAAACACCCTGGCAAGCACGGAGGAGTGTTCTCTTCTGTCCGAGACTTCACACGATATCATCCACTAGACTTCGACATCATATGAATCATGTCATGGAAGATAGCTAACATTGCTCTTTGATAAGTGCGTCGGCATTCTTTAGCCCAAACGCATGACCACATAGCAATATGTTCCCCATGGGGTGGTGAAGGAGGTTTTCTCTTGATCCTCCGGGGCTAGAAGAATTTGATTGTAGCCTGAATACCCATCCATAAGATAGAGTTTCGAACCCTGCAGTATTATCAATCAGAACATCCAAGTGAGGTAGGGGGAAATCATCTTTAGGACATGCCTTATTTAAGTCCCGGAAGTCTATGCAGATCCGCACCCTTCCGTCCTTCTTCATGACCGGGATGATGTTCGCCCCCACAATGGATAGAGGACTACACGGATGAACTTAGCCTGGTGTAGTTTACCAATTTCCTCTTTCATTTTCAAAGCAATGTGGGGGAGGAACCTCCTTAACTTTGGTTGATGGCAACTGCCCCTGGCTTCAAGATCAGCCTGTGTTCCACTAATCAGGGTCAATGCCGGCATGTCATCGTAGGACCAGGCAAAGGAATCCTTAAACTCCCTCAACATTTCTATGAGTGCTTCTTCTTCTTCGGGAGGGAGGCTGGAAGCTATGGTCAAAAACCTGGGGTCCTCTTCAGTTCCCACGTTTACTCTTTAGTGGGTTCATCGACTGCTGAGTAGGTTCATTGAATCTCCTCATTCCACTAGATATGCCTCGGTAGCATCCTCTATCTCACAATCATTCTTATCTAATGGGTCTCCCTCGGCCATGATTTCATAAACTCCGAAACCATCGTCTAGCCCTTCCTCTATATGCAGATCCTTAAGATCAAAACCACTGCTTCTTGGACGACTCTTCGACAGCTAGAAGATTGCCACACCTTTGAACCAAGTCAAGCAGATACCTTCGGGTATGCCATTACCTTCTTCTTCGGAGATGGGGACGAGGACTTGCTAGATTCTACCCCCGATTCTAAACTAAGTCTAATATTTACAGGGATTCTGGAGGAGTGTCCAGAGGTTTATTGGAATGAGCAGGAAATGGTGCGGCAGGGCCGCGAGGGTCCTCCGATGGGGCTGGAGGAAGAGGTGGGCCACCCGAGCTCAGGGTGCCGGGCGCAGGAATGGGATGCAGGGGAACAGAAGGCCCCTCGCTCAGAATGACCAATGTGACCATATTGGTCAGTCAGACGAAGGCACGATTTGCACAGAAAGAGGAGAAGGGTGGGGATCG
This sequence comes from Colocasia esculenta, assembly GCA_014218235.1. Taxonomy (NCBI): domain Eukaryota; kingdom Viridiplantae; phylum Streptophyta; class Magnoliopsida; order Alismatales; family Araceae; genus Colocasia; species Colocasia esculenta. The sequence goes on from JACBKR010000762.1 coordinate 75,437, forward strand.
CCGCTTGAGAGGAGAGGAAGAGTGCGGGGTGACGGGGATCGCCGTCGAAGCAGGAGAGCAAGAATGCGGGGTGACGGGGATCGCCGTCTACGGAGGAAAATGCAGGGATGATGGGGATCGCCGTCAAGAGAAGTAGGGAAAATCAACAGCTAGAGGCAGAAAGCAGAGAGAAAAGAGTGGAAAGACGGGGATCGCCGTCTGATGAATAGGGAAGGAGAGAACGGGGAACGCCGTTCGAAGAAAGGGGAGGAGGAAGACGGGGATCACCGTCCGATGAAAGAGGAGAGAAGATGAATGGGGGGGGACACAAATATTTTTGGATTTTCTTTTTTTTTGATTTTTTGATTCTCTATTTATTTATTTTTTTTGATGATGAAAGGAACTACATTACATTAAAAGGCTCCGGGAGAAGGATAGAACTGAGCCATTAAAGAGAATGGTGAAGAGGGGTGAAGGGCGAATTAACACCTCAACGGCGTTGGGAGAGAGTTGAATGATAAAGGGGGGAGACAAGGGAATAACATCAAAACTATAAACAAGCATGGATGAAATAAGATGAATGGGAAGCCGGGAAAACCGTGGCCAGAGCTCCCTTGCTGAAACGGTTGAGTTGGTTGGCTGACTTTCCTCACCAAATCCAAGCAACTGTCGCTTGGTGGTGGTTGCTGATGCTGATAATACTGCTACTTGCGGCATGTCTTCCTCGCTGAACAGACGATTGACCGCAGAAACCGGGTCTTCTAGTTCTGACTCTTCTGTCCCAGCTTCTGGTTCTTCAAACAGTAGACTGACTGATGAGATGACATCATCCTGATCTGGGTCCTCTGTACCTGCCTCGGCTCTCTTCTTCTTATTGGGCCGCCGCTCTTCAAAGGATTGGTAAGCTGATTTTAGCGCCTCTGTAGTAGTGTTGTATCCGGGCTGCACGGGCCCTCTGATGAAGTGTTCATACAAGGACCAGGTAAGTGGGCCATGTCCGACTGTGAAGGAAATGAGAAAGCAGCCCATTCTGAGTATCCCAGGCCATGTTTTGTGAATTTCTTAGTGCTGGACACAGTCTTGGTTCGCCCTTGGAGATGGGTGCCCAGGCCTTTTCCTGACTGATAACCCAGTCTAAACATGATATCCCACCCCTTTATGTTTGTGCTCACATCTCTCCTGGCTGCCATTACAGGGGGAGGCCGAATTGGGCGGTTAGAAGAGAAAGTATAGGCCCAAGCATAGTTGACATCAAGCACATAGATAACGGGCTTATTGGATGGCCATACTGATGGCGGCACCCTCTTGACTGCCTCTACTGTATGTGTCGTTGCCATGCTTTTCACCTTGACTATTCGCCCTTGGAAGGGGAACTTCAACACTGATGCGCTGTAGATGGAACTGCCCCTAATGATTCAATCCATGGGTGCCCTAAGATGGCCTTGTAAGTATGATCATGTTCATACATAGAACTCCACTGACATGACTAGTGGCCCCATTCTGCTTGTAATGTGATGACTCCATGGCAGGCACGTCGTGAATTGTCATAAGCAGCGATTGTGGTGGGGGTGGGCTGCAGTTGACGTTCTGATATATTGCATGCTCTAAGGGTGCTTAATGGACCAACATTGATAGAGGCTCCGTGTCCACCAGAGCTGCATCGACGGCCACTTTGTTTATGGTGAGTGTCACACATAAGGGCATTTTTCTGGCTTCTGGGGCAGCCAACTCACCATCAGAAAATGTAATAGTGGGTCCTTTGTTTACAATCGAGAGTACTGAAGGTAGATTATCCGGGTTCATGTCTTCACTGACCATGACCCTTTGCAGGAAGGCCCTTAGGGCATCTTGATGAGTCTGTGATCTTTTGATTAACTCTAGTATGGAAATCTTGGCGGGGTTTTGGTCCAAATGTTTCAGGATATCATATTGAGTCCCCAACCGGATCGATTTCTTCCATCCTTGCTGCTACTGGTTGTTGGTTTGTTGGCTGGTTGACCTGGCATGGATATGTTAGGGTACATCCGATGGAACATTCGCCCGCTCCAGAGGGCGAGATTATGGTGGAGTGGAGGGGTCGCGGTGTCAAGGATAGAAGGGTTAGGTAGTAAGGGTGCTGGCGTAGGGAGAAAGGGATGTTGCTGGATGAGGGATAATGGGTGACATGACGGGGGGGGGGGTAGGATGGTGAGGTGATGGTAGAAATGTGGGGCGTGAAGGAGGGAGGTGCGGTGGATGTAGGCGCGGAGGTAGTGGGTGTGACGTGGGAAATAACCAAAAGCTGGCCCACTTCATGTTCGTCATCAAAGGCCCACTGAGCTTCTGGTGGTGGATGGTGGATGACAGGGTTAACATTTGCGGGTGGAGGAGGTGGTGGAGCTGGCTGGGGGTTTGGAGCGGGCTGATGTTGCGGCATGGGGTTGCGGATTATGCCTAGGTCATTCGCCGGCTGCTGTTGTTGCTGCTGTTGCTGATATTGTTGTTGGAAGGGTTGGTATTGCTGTTGTTGTTGCTGTCGCTGCTGCAGCTGCTGTTGCTGTTGTTGCCTCTGACCCTACTGGTCCCTCAGAGTCTGGATTAATCTTTTCATCTCTTCCCAGTCAATTTGATTCTGCTTATGAAGGTCATATATCATGTCCCGAAACTGAAAACAATCCGACACATTATGGCCCGGATGGCGGTGGCAGACACAGTACTTTGTTTGATCGGCCGCCATATTCCAGTTTGCCTTCTCAGGAGGGAGTCTCAGGGCATTCAAGGACATGAGGGCGGCAAAGATGTCAGCCAGGGACTCGGGCAAAGGAGGGTATTGGGCTCTTTTGGGTCCATGGGCTTCCTAGGGGCATAGCCATTTTGAGGTGGAGGGACCTGGGAGTACTCGCTGATCTTGTGGAGGGTTTTGTCCTTGGGAGGTGGCTGTCTATTGTTGTTGTTGTTCCATGGCTGCTGGGCTTGCTGGGTGTAGGGAGACCTACCTACCGGCTTTGGGGACTGCTAACCGCACCCACTTGTTCATTGGTTTGGATTCCCTCGGTGACTGGCCTTGCGGCTTCTTGGTGCAATGGGACTTGGGGGTTTCAACATAGAGTGTATAGGCGAGTCCTTAAGTTGGGTCTGGATGACACGGGCTCGGCTTATAGCTGGTCCATGGTAGAAATGTCATTCATGGCCAAAATAGCTCGGTAGGTTGAGTGGCATTGGAAATCAACAACTTCACCTTCTCCTCCTCAGGCATGGGGCAGCCGACCTTGGCGGCCAAAGAACGCCACCGGTCAGCATAAGTGGATAATTCCTCCTCTGACTTCATTTTCTCAGCTACTAGATCTACAAAAGAATATTCGGGTCCCACCCGATCTTGGAATTGCTGCAGAAATCTCTCTTGAACAATTTGGAAATCCTCGGCTTCCTCGGGGGGCAGTGAGTAGAACCATTCCAAAGCCGGACCGTCTAGGGATTTTCTGAACAAGTATACCATGAGGTGGCGGTCATACTTGTGTGGTGCTGATTCGTAGACAAAGTCTTTCAGATGAACATAAGGGTCCCCTACCCCAGAGTATCGCCGGTAGATAGGGAGCTCTAATTGGGGTGGCACCCGGAGGTATTGGAAGGATGAGAGGGCAATATCAGCTACCTTTCGAGGATCGATTTGCCTCCGGAGGTCATGAAGCTCCTTCTTCATGCTCGTCCACTCCGCAAGGAAGTCAGAGGGAGACTGGACTTAATGCGCAAAAAATGAGGGAGCGAGGTTGCTCGAATGAGTGAGACCTCTCATGAGGAAGGGGAGCTGGTTCGGCCGTGTAGTAGGTAGTTGGGGGAGATCGAGGCCAGACCTCTCGCGGAGGAAGGTAGATTGGTTCCGAAAAATGATGGCCCGAGGGCGGAGGGGTAGGATTTGCCCCTGATGAAGGAAGATGAGGTGCTGAAGCGACATGGGCGGAAGCATCCGCCGGTCGGACTGAACTCTGACCCCGGGAGATAAAGGTTGTTTCCCTTAGCGCAGCTATAATTTCGGACTTGGTCTGGAGTGAGGTGTGGAAGGAGCTGGCTGATTAGCGATGGGGGTCATCATCCCCAGGGGAGAGGCAGGACGGGATCGAATCCCAGTAATGGAGGGAGGCTGGATATGCCCCGGGAGCGTGGTCATAGAGGGTTGGGCCACCTCCTCGGCAACCCGAGAGGAAGAACATCGTCGGCAAGGACCTGAATTGGTCCATGTCGAAGAGGGGATTATAATATGATACAAAGAAAGAAGGGGATTGACTCGATCTCCCTAACAATGACGCATACACCCCCCCCCCCCCCCCCCCAAGGCTATATGGGGAACACAGACAAACCTAGACTTAATTATAGCAAGAAGACTGAGAGGAGGAGGGATGAACACTCAAGTTGTCATGTTTAAAGCGCAAATTCTTAAGGTTTGAACTTGACCTTTAGATGATTAATTAAGAGGATGTCACTCGATCAAGTGGACCTAATGGGTATGGACTCAAGTCCTCCGGTGAAACTAAGGAATGGAATACTCACACGCAAAGGGGTGGCTCAACTAAGAGGTGCAACGGGTACAACCAGCCGGCGAACCGCAACGTGCGTACGGTCACGAGTCTTACGGAGGTCCTCGGAAGGTGGGCCCGAGTCAGCCTACGAGTGCTCGTAGGTGAGAGGACTCACTCATCCAAGGGGGACCTAAATAGATGGGTTTCAATAGCGTACGCAATGGCCTAGTGCCCGAATGTATGCACAAGTGATAGATGAGAAGCAAACAGGGCGACCAAATGGCCTCGGGCAGAGTTGCGGCGTCCGTTATACGCCACGACCTTATCGCGACGGGCGACTGCCGCGATAGGAAAACTGTAAGGCCCTCTAATTTCCGTCGTATTATTTGTATCTGTGTGTGAATCTTGTGCTTATGTTGTATGTACTTATTTACGTACGCATTAATAGTATAATTACGTATGCATGTGTTTATATTAAACATAATATGTATGTATTGCATGATGATAGTGTGGATATAATACCATATACATGTTGCATGTATTATGTTTGGTATGCATGGTTTTCTGCATAAATTAGGATTCTGGCCGAAGGCCACCTTGGCGTCAAGCCCAGGCCGTTGAGCCAGGTCAGCGTCCAGACATGGACGCCAACACTAACTCTGGCGTCCACGATCTGGACGCCAACTTCTCTGACCTGCATGCGTTGCAGAGCCAGAAAATCCGGGAGCAAGCATGGCCTCCATTGGGGGATGTCCCCCACCGGCTCTAAGGCTATCTAATCGGTATGCTGAGTGGTGAGGGGCTCTCATTAGGTTAACCCGGATTTGGCTCTCCCACTTCTCATTTCACCTTGCAAGAGGAGAAATAGAGGAGAGAAAAACCTAGGTGAGCTGTGAGAAAAACCCCATTTTAGAACCCCAAATCCGACCCCTTGGAGCTTGGTTTGGAGATCTACTGCGACAAGGAGGAAGCTGGAGCAAAGGAGAAGGCATCCCCATCATCCCCGGCGTGGAGATCACCCAGGAGCCCGGAGGAAGGCGATCTAGAGGGGGGTTCTGCAACTTCTTGGGACTGCCCAAGGAGGTCTTCACCAAGCATTTAAACCCCTTAGAAGAATTTTGAAAGGCAAGTGACCTATCTATGGTGTCCCCGTATGAGTCTAGGTGGTTTTTTGTGATTTTTAAGGATTTTTCCTCGAGTCCTAGACCCTCCAATTCACCCAAGTTTCAGAGCTCGGGTCTGTGTTTTCTCTGCACAGACCTGGTTAGACGGAAAGGTCCGGACTTCCAGTTTATGCTTGGCGTCCATCGACCATGCCGCTGACCCTGAGTCAGCGGCCGAGACCGCCGCCTAGTTCTTCTGGACAGAATAGTGGGCTGTTCTATCCCACTTATGCAGTATTTCGGTATGTTTTGCGATGAGGATATATGGTAGCTTATACTCTATGTATATGTTATTTGTGGTGTGTGAATGAATGTGGGATGTGAATGGTGAATGTAGGATAATGATATCTTGTACACTTGTGAGCATGACTTGTAGGCAATTTTGCAAAATCCATGATTCATGATTTAGATTAGTGTGAATGCCTTAATTTCGGTTTGATCATGAACAATAGTGGGTCAGCATATGCGTTTGCAAATTTTAGTAATTTATCCATGCTTGTGAAATTTGTAAATAAGCTCGGTTCGGTAAAATGAAAACATGCGAAAATGGTTTGTACTAATTGATCGATAGATGCATGAATTAGGGCAATGTGGTATTCTAAAATCATACATATATAGTAGTCTCTGTACAAAACAGCAAGTGTCTAAATTACAAGATGTGTTAGACCTATGTTAACTTAAGTTGTTAATAGCATGTTAATTAGGCGTTTTATTTTCTGTAAATTCTATGTAGCTCAGAAAAATATGAAAATTTAGGAGTATGATTATGAACCGAAAAAGCATGTGGTAAAAATTTCGGTCATTTGGACTCGTAAATAAAGGTTAGGTGTTTTCATGAGAAATGTGAATAATTCGTACATACGATCGAAATGTGATTAGATTTTGTTTAAACCCAGCATGATTAGTGTGTCTACTGTGTGTTAAACCTTGAAAACTCTGTAGTACCATGTTAGGAAAAACAGAGGTGTTCATGTGAGTAAGAAAGGGTGAATGTAATGAAAAGTGTAAAGTGTAAAAACCATGTGTAAAACGGTAAATGTGTAAAGTGTAATTGTGCCAATGTGATACTGCTTCCGAGAAGGCAGTGGAGCCGTATCAGGGAAAAGTCCCCTGAGAAGGTTCATTGTGTTAAGTGACCCTAAGGGCATTAGGGGGAAATCCTGGAGGTGGACAAGTACCACTGGTTAGGGTGGAGACTTGTTCTCCCGGTCTGCGCAGTCCAAGAGTCGCCATTGTATTGCCTAGATGGCGTCTATGTGATGTGATGTGTTGTGTCCTTCTTTGGTGGTTTGGACTATGTGTCACGGCACCTAAATATGTGTAAAGTGTAATGTGAAATGTGTATGTGACCATGTGTAAATGTGTAAGTGACATGTGAATGTGTATGTGTAAAGTGTGACCACGTGAAAAGAGGAAATTTGTGTAAAAGAAAATGTGAAATTCCCGATGTGTAAATGTGTTATTGAAATCATGAGACTAAATCTGAAACCATGTGAATTCAGAAAATGCATGTTATTATTCTCATGTTATGTGTACAAAGTGTTTAGAATCCATGGTAGGGACAACAAATGAATATGTGTGCAAAATGGCATGATGGATTGTTCATATGTGAGGTTTTAAGCAACGTTGTAGCTCTCATGTGTAGATTTATAGTCATTGAACCATGTGAAATCAGCAACTAAAGCATGTGAAAAAGTTATGTATGCACTTAAGAATATGTGGAATCCTGCAAATTGTGTTCCCCTTTCATGCATGTAAATTGTCCATGTTGATAGCTTCATGTTTGATTCTGTAAAAGATTAAAGTTCATGAGTAAATTGAATAGAGACCATGTGATAGGTGGATTTTATTTTAAAAATCTGAAAGCATGAGTTGTATAAAATTGTAGAAATTTCATGATAGGTTGAGAACTCGAATTGACTAGCATGCTATGTGTTGCTAATTGTAATGTGCATGTAGAAACCACTAGGATTGTACGTGTATATCATGAATAGTGTTGCTTGCTGAGTCCCTGGACTCACTCCTTGCTTCGGCGTACAGGTATAGTGGTGACACAGTACCCTTGGAGGAGGCAGCAGAGACGGACTCCGAGCGTGGAGACTAGCTAGTTTTTGGAGTTCCTTGTGATTATGTACTTCCTAGTATGTACTTGGAACATTGTATTAGAATTATCACGAGAAAAAAATGTATTATGTGGACATTATGTATTTCCATTTCAGTAATTTAATTTATGTGAACTTTGGTTCCTTTTTTGCAAATTGTAAACTGCATGTATGTTTAATGTGGATGATGAATGAATGGAGATAGTTCTCTTTTACTTCCGCTACTCTGTTGTATATTCGCGTGTATCTCAGCTGTTTGTATCGTTGGGTAAATGTCCCACTGTGGCAGCACTTGTTATACCGACGTGGGTTGGTATAACCGTACCGGTATAATGAGGGCCGTCACAGAGATTGGTATCAGAGAGACCGGTTGAGATTGCATGAATATACCTAAGTCATCATCCCCATTGCATGCTAAGTATATCCACATGTGTAGAAAACACTAATAAGAAGTGAAAGTTAGATAAGAAAATGGTTAGAGAATTTAGTAACCTAGCTCTAATTAGTGGCTGAAATTTTATTACAGCCATGGCTTCCCGTGGACGACGTGGAGGTGTGCCAGCTCGCGACGACGAGCAGAGGCGTGAGGAGCGGGCGGCAGCAGGCCCGGCCCCACAGGGCCCTGTGCTTCCCCCACCACCGCCAGTGGACTATGGAGTATTCATGCAAGGTCTGGTGCAAGACATGTAGACGCAGGCCCACACTCAGGCAGCACTCCAGGCCAGTTGGAGGCCCAGGTAAAATAATAAAACAACTAAGTAGTCTGCTATTTGAATTGTATGATATTGTGTTTATTGTATATTGCTTGATGTTTAATGTAGCAGGCTCAGGCCCCAGCTCAGGACCATGGTGGACCTTCCATCATGGAGCGATTCAAGAGGATGACCCCACCCTCTTTTAAGGGGGAGAGTGATCCGCTATTAGCAGAAAGCTGGATGAGGGAGACGAGAAAATATTCCGAGCTATCAGGTGTCCTGACGAGGACAAGGTGACCTTAGCCACCTACATGCTACAGGTATTTTTGGTTTATGCTTGTATGTTGTTTGTCAAGTTAGAAATTGTTGGTTAGTGCTTATGAAGGTGTATTGCAGGAGAGAGCTGATGTATGGTGGTCCTCCCTACTGCGTACGTGCTTCGAGGACAGAGCAGTAGATGTGGCATGGGACGCGTTCGTGAGGCTCTTCCGAGCCAAGTTCGTCCCAGAGCATATCCAGGACAAGATGGAGCAAGATTCCTTTCCCTGACGCAAGGATCAATGACCGTCCTGGAATACGAGGCAAGGTTTTCTGAACTTTCTAAATATGCACCGCATATAGTAGAGGATGAGCGCAGGAAGACCAAGAAGTTCGTGATGGGTCTCAAACCATCACTGAGGACGAGGCTCGTGGCGTTCGACCACCGCACGCTAGACGAGGCCCTCAGCGCAGCCTGCAGACAGGAGGGAGAAATGGAGCAGTATCTGGAGGAGAAGAAGGCTTCACAGAAGAGGCCGGCAGCGACATTCCAGCGGCAAGATAAGAGGAAAACGGTTGTACCAGACACCGCAGAAACAATGGCAGTCAGCAACTCTCAGGTACCCTCTGTACGTTCCCCCGGTGCGAAGAGAGAGTGTCCCCATTGTGGGAAGACCCATGGAGGTTCCGAGTGCTGGTTAGTAGCGGGTAGATGCTTAAAGTGTGGGAGCAGCGACCACAAGATCAAGGATTGCCCAAGACTTCAGCAGGAAGCTCAGCGAGGAGCGCCAGTACCAGCAGTAGCGGCAGCCACGCCAGCTACAGGACGACCAGGAAGGCCTCGAGCCCCAGTTCGAGTGTTTGCGTTAGCTCGTGAGGTCGCCGAGCAGGCGGAGCATGTCACCGAAGGTACAGTTTTACTTTTCGGTGTGCACGCTCGGGTTTTTTTTGATACGGGTGCTACTCACTCGTTCATTTTCGAGCGGTTCGCTAGGCAGTTAGCCCTAGAGTCAGGCATAGAGTCTGAGGAGTTAGAGGTCCTTTGTCTGTGGCACACCCCTGCGGGTACGGTATCGACTAGGAAGTGCATTCCATCGTTACCTGTGTGCATTGAGGATAGATTCCTAGATGGGTGTTTCTTCTTGCTAAAGATGAAGGATTATGATTGTATCCTTGGTCTGGATTGGCTAGAGGAGCATTATGCGTTAGTGGATTGGTAGGAAGAAGATTGTTTTCCGCATTCCTGGTGAGGACGAGTTCTCTCATCCCTTGCCAAAGAACTTAGCGGGAAAGTTAGTTATCTCTGCCATGAGGCGATGCGCATGGTGAACAAGGGTTGTGACGCATTTCTTGCCAGCGTTATGCTAGCCCCTTCGATGAATTAGACGGTGGTCGA
>JACBKR010000763.1:0-39180 GCA_014218235.1 Colocasia esculenta
GGGGAAGGGTAGCTGGCCTGCGCCTTAAGCCCTCGCACCTAGAACTGACGGCCCGCCCCGTCGCGTTACGGACCTTAACGCGACGGGTCAACGGACCGCGACAAGAATGCGCCCTACAAGGCGCCGCGACAACGCGACAAGCCGTACTGACACACCTGCCACCCTGACAGGCGTCAGACGACCGGTCAGCGCAACACGACAAAACACTGTCGCGGCCCTTTGACCGTGCGCGACAGCAGACGCGACGGAGAACCAGGGCGTGACCCACAAGCTCGCCGCGACACAGATGACTGTCACGTCGGGCACCCTCGACGCGCACTGACGCGTCGCCCAGCCTGGACGCGTCAGTGGCCAGTCATCCCAGACGTTGGACGGAAAGCCGGGAAGTCAGGTCCTTACAACCTATCTCGTGGACAAGCCCTCAAGTGCCTAGCATCGGGCAAAAGACTAGAGTAGCACTGCACTAGGAACAGCACAGGTGCCAAGAAATAGAGTCGCAGCGGAAGGAAACTCCGAACAGGTTGCCAATTCCCTTCTCTGTCTGAGAAGCAACGCACATGCTGTCACCACCTGAAGGCGACACCCTGACTATCGCGACCTTGGCCAGAGCGATCAGTTCACGACAAGGGCATTGTCGCGACCACAGACAGAGGCCCATATGACCACCTGAGACCTCCCACCACACACGGTGTAAACCCGAAGAGAAGGCGACAACCACCCTGTCGCGACCAGAACGCGACAGGGTGGGTCTCGCTTCCTCAAACCGGATGGCGACATATCGGGCTATCGCGACCTGGGTCGCGACACCAAGCGACCGCAGGTTTGCACACCCGAGAGTACCACCTTCAAGCCATGCAACACAAAACTGAGAAGTACACGGGGAGGGGAGCATGTAAGACGATGTAAATGGATCAATTAAGCTCAGGCCACCCTTGTAAACACCCATGCATGCCAAGAACATGGATCTACACTCAATAATCTCACATGCAAGCATAGAAACCTCATCAATCAAAACCCATCCCAAGCACAAATCAAACACCACAAGAACCATCCAGGCAATCCACATGAACCAAAAGCATACATGCACAACCTAGCATGGTCTCTAGGCTTGGAGAAGGGGGTTTGGAGCCCTACCATGATAGAACTAGGGGGGTTTAGGCATCCCTACCTCAAAATGAAGTACCACCCCAATGGGGTCTTCTCGTAGGCATGCACCCCTCCTCCTTGCTCCAAGCTCCACGGGGACGCCGTCCAGAGCAAGCCACGACCTCCTACAAATCGGAGAAGAGCATCACCACCACGAAGAGAGCAAGCCGAGAAGAACACATCAACGAAGGGGGGAGACTTACCACTCACAAGACAAGAAAACTCACAAACCACACCAAGACTCCTCTCCAACTCCCCACGGAGGAAACAACAGTAGAGGGGTCGGAGGGAAGGAGAACAACCGAACTGGGGGGAAGAAGAAGGCTGTTCTGTGGCCTGTGCTGTTTTATTCCTCGGAGTTGAGAACGCGACGACTTGCCTGTCATGTTTACTCACGTGAACGCAACAGACAACCCGTCGCGATCACATGGTCAAGGTCAAACTGACCAACGGAAATGCCATGCGTCACCCTAGCAATCCTGACACCATGAACGCGACACCTGACCTGTCGCGTTCATCATGTCAGTACTTGACACTTGTCCCCTCTGTCCCGACAGCAAAATGACAAGGATGCATGCTGCGGTCAGAGGCTGAACGCGACAGCATGCCCGTCGCGTTCCCAACTAGAACGCGATGGACATCCTGTGGCCTTCAGAAGGCGACAGCCCAAGCGTCGCGACCTTCAACAAAAGGTGGCTGACCAAAGAAAGGAGGATGTTACATATACCCTATTGCATGGCCTATGTTTCGTTCCTAGAGAGAGAGAGAGAGTGAGAGAGAGAGAGAGTGTTGTGTGTGTGTGTGTGAGAGAGAGAGAGAGAGAGAGACCCAACATATTGTTCAATGGTGCACGATAGGTGTAAAGAAAAAGGACACATTCCCCCATTTCTTAATTATCTATGGTTAGTAACACTAGTCAACTAATATGTCATCAAAAGAATATAATGTGTATTGCATAGATATGTATGGAAATATGATCACATTGCATTGAAATTTCGTTTGGGACAATAGTTTTATGCTACAGAATTTGTCATAATCATTTATACTTAAATAAATGTTAGGGGTGAAAGCCCGATAGTATGGCAAACCAAGAGGGGGGTGAATTGAGTTTGCCCAAAAATTAATTTGAGCAAGACCCCAAATTTAATCCGCGGAAGAAGACAGTCCCAAAGGAGCAATGTTGGACAGTTCCACAACTTAGCACAGATTCAAGATGCAAAACAGAAGAATAAGATAGCAAGACCCAGCCAGATCTATTGATAAGCCAAAGAGATTTCCAACAAACTCTGATAAGAGCAAAACACAAGAAGGGGATAGAAGAAATTGATGATCAAACGACTGCACAGAGAGTTTTTAGGTGGTTCGACCTCACCCAAGTGAGATCTACGTCCACCCCTTCACAACTTGTGAAGGCTTCACTATCCTGGCCAAGGATCTACAACACACATACACAAACACAGAGTGCCCCTGTACTCCAAGGATGCGAAGTGCACCCAAGAACTCACACACACTCTATGGCCTCCCACACACTTTAAATCTGATGCTAAGAGCATGGATCTATATATACAGTAAGCTCAAGAAATAACGTATGCACAAATAAGAGATACTGAGATAGATGAAATCCTCCTTGTTAGGTCGTCCACGTTGATGTAGGTTGTTCCCATTGCTTCCATCTTAAGGCCTTCACAACATCTTCACATTCCAGACCTCCCCCTTTGTGGATGACTCGTTAATCTTTCAGAAACTCCATGAATCTTCTAGTTTAGCTTCAGATCTTCAAGGATATTCACGTCCCAGATCAGCCCCAACACTTTAAGCCTTCAAATATGCAAGATTAGAACAGAAAGAGCACAAAAACCAAGATGGTTTTCCATGGACAGGGTGGCTTAGGTGATACTGGAAGGGAGAGAGGTATGGCCTATGAAAAGGATGAGAATATTCTCCTTCTCTCACCCCAAATGGTGAAAGAGTAAAGGATATATATGGGAGAACATTAGGGTTAGAAAATCTCACTTGAAGAGGCCGCACGTGAGAATAAACGCCCGGAAGTGATCGACCTGGAACATGGGGCGGTTCACAGCAACCAGACTTCACTAGAAAACCTTCTCCCTATGAAAAGCGGCCCACCTCTTCTCCATGGGGCGGTCCACCGCCTGCCAGTCTGTGCAAGAACCCATTTCTGAGAAAAGCGATGGAGTGCTCTGTTCTTCATTGCATTCACTTTGCACCTGCTCAAAAAACTTTGCACAAGCTTTTCAAATCTTAAATATGGATTAGTGATCATCATATCAAAATTTGATGACAATGGGAGATGTGTATGTAATGTTAAGCTCAGTTTATTTACATCTATTTAAGGAAAAACACATGCTAACTAACAACCGTTTTGCCATCATCAAAATCCATGCCTGGGAGCTAACAATCTCTCCTTTTTTATGATGACAAAACACAATGATCTATCTAGAAAAGGTAGCAAGGTGTATTCACAATTGTTTGCAAGTAAACTGAATCATTATCCACAAGTATTGAAAGTTATATTCACATTAACTCTCCAACAAAAAGATCTCAGCATATCCACATTTCCTTCGCAAAAAGAATTTCACCACAATCATCAAGAAAATTTCATTCTAGCATGAAATCATTCCTCAATAAGCCATCAAACAGGATCAACAGAACTCATGTTCATGTCAAACCAACTCATAGTCCATCAAAAGAACATAAGATAATGTGTCATAATAACCATTTCAAATGAACATTCCAACAACAGTCCATCACCACAACCCAAAAGCATAGGTAAGTCCAGACCTAGGACCAAAAGACACTTAACCTACTCTACATGCTGTGCTCACACAATGAGGCCCACACAATCAAGCACGCATGCAAAACATACATATCTAGATAGCTAGTCAGACTACTCCCCCTTTTTGACATCATCAACTAGGGGTGGTAGTGAAAAGTACTTAGGGAATAAGAAAATGCATAGTTCATTACATAACCATGAAAGATAATGAGCTCAATTTTAGGGAGGGGGTTGTCGGGTTTGTTTTTGAATATAGCCCTTATTTTTTGGAGGAGGAAGTTTTGAACATGTTGATCTTGGCGAATTTGGTTAATGTTCATTGCCATGCTCCCCATATTGATCTCCAAAGCATGGAAATGACCCTCTAAGATATTCATCTGCTCTTCAAATCTTTCTGGATGAACAGTTGGAGGAGGCTCATGAAAATTGAATTGCTCAGCATTGCTACTCATCGGAATGTCTTGAGGTAGTGTAGAATATTCAGCTTCTTCATGTTCAACATGAGTATCATCTTCATCATCTTCATTTTCTTCATTATCTATATCATCTTGGTGTCCTTGACCCAAGCGCCTTGTTATCTGATTGCCTCAATCTGATATTTCATAACTTTCCAAACGTTTTTGTTGTATACTGAGCTTGGAGGAGTTGTTCTTGAACCTCATCAGAGAGATCAATCTTATGATATATGAAAACCTTGGTGAGAAAACCAGCATATGGAAGCTTTCTTTTATACTACTTCTTGCAAATAAGAAATAGCTCCAGCATAAGATTAGGAAGATTGACTTAAACACTAGTAAATATTTTTGCAAATAGAAAACGATGCACATTTGTAACTTCATCCTTGCTTCCTGCCTTCGGATAAATGATTTAAGTGATAATATGATGAAATACACGCTGAAAAGGCGGGGAACATATTTGCATTATCTTAGTTCCAGCAATAAAGTGCATTGTGGAATCTTCAGTCATCATGTAAAAGATTTTCTTACTATTGTAATCTCCCTTTTTATCTCTCCATTCCTAGGAACACCTAGGGCTTGACTTAGCATCTTTTCTGTGAGTGCTATGCTTACCCCCTTGACAATAGTAAACTGCTTCTTGTTCTCTTGGAACATGTTGTTGTAAAACCCTTGAACTAACGAAGGATAGAAGCCCTCATTGTATGGCATCAAATCAACCCAACCTTGAGTTTCAAAAGATAGTTGTAGAAATGGAAAGAGGGGCTCGAGATCATCAAAGTCTACAATGCGTGGAGGTAGTATACCTCTCCCAACAGGTCGCATTGGAGGGGGCACATGAGGTTCCTCAACTACAGGCTGCTCCTCCCTTCCTCGTCGTGGCTTGATCCTTCACCTTGCTCAAGAATGCGTTGAGGACGGTGAGCCACTCTCTTCTTGTTCACCATCGAGACTAGAAGAATGGTGGATACTCGAGGGTAAGATTCCACGCCAAGATCAAGACTTTGAGAACAGGGAATGCGGCTAGGGCTGAGGTTTTTTGTGCACAGAGGAAATGAAGGATAAGAAAATGGTGCGAAAAAGTAAATGGGGTGAAGAAGGATGTGCACGGTGGTGAGGGATGAAAGGAGAAAGGGGAAAACAGCTAGGGTTAGAGGGAAAAGGGGAAAAGTGAGAAAGGGGGGTTTGATAGGCCATTTAAATAACCCCCTCCGAAACGGTCGACCGCCTGGTGGGTGTGGTCGACCGCCTGAACACAGCGTCCAAACTAACGCCCTGGCAAAAATGGTCGATCGCCCTGAGAGGTTGTGGTCCACCACTTTTCCCGAGAAATAGGGAAAAGTTCAGTGCACTTTTTTTTTTTTTTTTTTTGGTGGGGTTTTCATGGGTTGGTTCAAGTGTGATTTGATTTGGGATTTTTCAAGGAATGGATAGCCCAAAAAGAATTCAAGAGAATTTCACAATGAGCCCTTAACACCCTCCTTTATTTTGTTAACTCATTTTCGTTCATGACATAATGACTTGCAATTATTTAAGACAATAAGGATGGTTTATGAGCAAAAGATCAAGGAGGACTAAATTAACAGTATATTATCATGCATCACACAAGGGTTGTAGAAACACTCAAAACGTCATTCAAGCATTTCAATGATATGCAGTAGTAGTTACTCAGCTTTGCACATGCCCAATTCTCTATGAATGGTGGTGAACCTATCTTCACTAAGTGGTTTGGTGAAGATGTCTGCTCGTTGATGTGTAGTGCCAATGAAGACTAACTCAAAATCATTTTTGGCTATATGATCCCTAAGAAAGTGATGACGGACTTCAATATGCTTTGAGCGTGAATGTTGGATTTGATTTTTGGATAAGTTTATCACACTGGTATTATCGCACATTATAGGAACACATTTCAAATCAACATGATAGTCAATTAGCTGGTGATTGATCCAAAGTACCTGAGCACCACAACTTCCGGCTGCTATGTATTCAACCTCGGTTGTTGACAGTGCCACGAAATGTTGTTTCTTAGAGGCCCATGAGACCATGCATCCTCTAAAAAATTGACAACTTCCACTTGTACTTTTTTCTGTCAACATTGCAACCAGCATAATCGGCATCGGTGTAAGCAATTAACTTATTTCACAGCCAATAGGAAACCACAAACCAAGATCAATTGAGTGAATGAGATATCTGAAAATTCTCTTAACTGCATCATGTGAGATTCTTTGGGCAGCATATAGCCTACACTGATTGAATGTCGGGTCCTGCTTGCAGTAAGATATAACAAAGAGCCTATCATACCTCGATACAGCTTTTGGTCAATTGATTTACCTTGCTCATCTTTGTCTAGCTTGATCGTTGTTGCCATGGGAGTTGTGAGAGGTCTTGCATTCTCGAATCCAAACTTCTTCAATAGCTCCTTGATGTATTTCATCTGATTTATGAAGATTCCTTCTTTTGCTTGCTTGATTTGAAGTCCCAAATAGAAAGTTAGCTCACCCGTTAAGCTCATCTCAAATTCCCCCTGCATAAGCTTGGCAAAATCTTCACACCAACTTCATTAGTAGCACAAAAAATTATGTCATCCACATACACTTGTACTACCAAGATATCATCTTTGCAAGTTTTTATAAAAAGAGTAGAATCAACTATGCCTCTTTTAAAACCTTTTTCAAGCAAGAATGAACTCAATCTATCGTATCATGCTCTGGGTGCTTGCTTTAAGCCATACAAAGCCTTTTGAAGTTTAAGAACATGATTTGTGTTTTTTGTGATCTTCAAAACCTGGGGTTGGTTCAACAAACACATTTTCTTTAATGTAACCATTTAAGAAGGCACTTTTCATATCCATTTGAAAGAGTTTAAAATTCATAGAACATGCAAAAGCCAACAAGATTCGAACTACTTCCAGTCTAGCAACTGGAGCAAAAGTTCTTCAAAATCAATCTTGAATTCTTGGCAATAGCCTTTGGCACAACAAGCTAGCTTTGTTCCTAGTGACCACAGTCGTTTCATTCAATTTGTTTCGAAACACCCACTTTGTTTCGATAATGGGCTAATCCTTAGGACGTTGCACTAGAGTCCACACATTATTTCTTTCGAATTGGTGTAACTCTTCATGCATGGCCAAAATCCAAGAGTTATCTTGAAGAGCTTCTTCATTTTGGCTCAATTTGAGAAATCAAAGCAATGTAATCTTGTTCCATTACCTATCTATGGGAGGACCTTGTTCTCATACCTTCTGATGGCTCACCAAGAATGTTTTTAGCTGGGTGGCTTTTCATTATCTTCCAAGCTCTTGGTAACTCAATGTGGGTCCTTTCTTGCTCTTGAAGTGTTTCTATACTTGGATCACTTTGAGTTGCATTGTAATCTTACGTTGGATCATCCAAGTTAAGTTGCACATTAGTTTCTGATGGAATGACATCTTTTCCTTTGTCTTGTGAGCTTTGTTTATCCTTAGAATGAGACTGATCTATTTCTTCCTCATCACATTCTCTTTCATCTAAAAAATTATTAGATTCATCGAAAATGACATGAGGACTTTCCTCAAAAACTAAGTTCTTTTTATTAAATACTCGATAAGCTCGAGTTAGATGAGTATCCAAGGAAAATACCTTCGTCACTTTGTGCATCAAACTTACCAAGATCTTTCTTACCATTGTCAAAAATGAAGCAATGACAACCAAATGGCCTGAGATGTGCAATTGTTGGTTTCTTTTCCTTGAACAGTTCGTATGGGGTCTTTTTTAGTATGGGCCATATCATTGTACGGTTGACAATATAACAGGTTGTGCTTACGGCCTCCGCCCAAAAGTATCTTGGCAAGTTGTTCTCACTGAGCATTGTCCTTGCCATATCTACAAGGGTATGGTTCTTTCTCTCCACAACTCCATTTTGTTGGGGTGTCCTAGGAGAAGAAAAAAAATGAGTGTACCCATGTTCATTGCAAAAAGCGTCAAATTCCATATTCTTAAACTCCTTCTTATGATCACTTTGAATGTATGTAATTAGATAAACTTTATCATTCTGAATTTTTTTACAAAAATTTCCAAACTCATGCAAGGCATTATTCTTGTGAGCAAGGAAAAATACCCAAGTATATCGTGAAAAATCATTAACAATGATGAAACCATAAATCTTACCACCTAGACTTGAAGTCCTTGTGGGGCCAAACATATCTAGGTGTAGGAGTTCCAACGGACGTGATGTTGAAACAATGTTTTTTGGTTTGAAAATATTCGAGTTTGTTTACCTTTAGCATAGGCTCCACATATCTTATCACTTTCAAACTTCAATTTAGGCAAGCCTATGACTAGATCATGCCTAGACAATTTGGAGATAACCCCAAAGCTAGCATGTCCAAGTCGACGGTGTCCAACCAAGTATCATTTTCACTTCTAGCCATCAAACATAAATCATCGAAAGACACCTCATCAAGATCAATTGTATATACATTGTTATTCCTATGTCCTACAAACTTATTTCATTTGATGATTTTTCTACAATTGCACAAAAAGAAGCTTCAAAAACTACCTTGTAACCCTTATCACACATTTGACTTATGCTCAGCAGGTTGTGATTCAAACATTTCACAAGTAAGACATTTTCAATGGAGTTGGTAGAGTCCTTACCAATGTTGCCAATACCAATGATTTTACCTTTGTCATCTCCACCAAAAGCTACCTCACCTCCATTTTTGACTTGTAAATTAGTGAAATGTGATCTATCTCCCATCATGTGTCTTGAACATCTACTATCTCCGTACCATTTTTTTGCCATTGCTTCAAGAACCACACGACAAGACATCTTTCTTATCCAAAGTCTTTGTACCCAAATGCGTTTGGGTCCTTGAGAGTTAGTCATTTGTTTCACCAAGTGTTTTCTAATCCAAATAGATTTCACTTTATATGAGCATTTCTTTTGATCCAACAATGTAACACATCATGCCCTTTTTAACCACAGTGATAGAACATGTAATGTTATAAACATTCATGGCTTAGTGTCATTGTGACCATGAACATGTGGGCTATGGTGAGCATGAGCTGATGGATAAGTGTGTGTTGCATGCACAAATGATGTGGTCATTTATCTTGAAACTTGCTCTTCTTAGTTGGCATGTACCCAACACCTTCTTTTTGAAATTCACTCTTATCCTAGCATGGTGTCTAAGTTGTTTTTGCCTTTTACAAACTTAGACAGGGTATGATTTAAATCTTCAATCTTTTGAACTTTGCAAACAAGCTTGTTTTCCAATTCAGCAAGATCCTTTTCAAGCAAGACGTTTTTTTCAAGCAATGTTTCATTTGTCTCTTTTAATTCACTATTTTGCAAGTTCAAGACTTAGATTTTATCGGTGCTCTCATGATCATGAACTATGCTTTCAATCTTTCCTTTTAGACCTCTGTTTTAACTTTTTAGCTTCTTGTATTTTTCATACAATTTTCATATGTGATTTCCCATTGGTCATTGGAAATAGAAATGATTTCAGAATTTACCTCGCTTGATTCTTCTTCTTGAGCCATCAAGCAAAGACTAGGCTTGTTGTTTTCTTCTTCACTTGAGGTCCCTCTTCCTCATCGCTCCATGTTGTGATCATAGCCTTAGGCTTCCTTCTTGTATCTTTCTTGAATTTTCTATGTAGTTCCGGACACTCTCCTCTCATGTGTCCGGGCTTTTTGCATTCATAGAAAATGATCTCTTCTTTCTTGCTCGACTCCCCCTTGCTCTGAGAGTTCGTCTTCATTTGCTTCTTGTAGTTTTGCGGACCTCTTCTTTTCTTCCTAAGATTTTCTAACTTGACGTGTGATCATGGCGATGTCTTCTTCATCGTCATCCTCTGACTCATCCTCAGCACTTGATTCTTTGGAGAATGATGCAACCTTCAAGGCAAGTGTCTTCTTCTCTTTGATTCTCTTCATTTCCTCTCATGTTGTTTTCATAGGTCTCACGATCCTATGAGTTCTCGTGTTAAAGTTGTCAATTTTTGAATCCTCTATGACAGTAGCTTTGGTGTGCCATGCTTGTGACAGTGACCTTACACCTTCCTTACTAATCAGTATTTGAGTATTCCTTGCCAAGGCCTTTAATCTACTGGTTATCTCAGTGAGACGTGCGAACATTTCTGAATAGTGTTCATCTGATTTCATTTTGAACAGCTCATAGTCATGCACCAACAGATTCGCTTTGGTTTCCTTGACCTCTGATGTCCCTTCATAGATTAACTTCAATTTGTCCCACATTTTTTTTCCTGAGGTGACATAGAACACGTGATAATTTATTCGGATGTAGCGCACATTGCATGATATCATAGCATGAATTAATGCAGATTTCTTGATCTATTCCTCTACCCATTTTTCCTTGTCTCTGGGCAACGGATAAGGGCATTTATCCACCACTTTCCACACCTCATAATCTTGAGATCTCAGGAAAACATACATCCTATTTTTCCAATAGGGTAGTTTTTCCATCAAAAAATGGGGGCGGTGGATAGAGTGTCCCTCTGGGATCAACCTCTATTTGCCATAACTAGGATCTCTCAAGGTCGTTAGACCACAAATAAATAGAGCCTTAGATTGTATACCAACAGAAAGCCCGATAAGTATGGCAAACCAAGAGGGGGGGTGATTGAGTTTGCCCAAAAATTAATTGAGCAAGACCCCAAATTTAATCCATGGAAGAAGACAGTCCCAAAAGGAGCAATGATGGACAGTGCCACAACTTAGCATAGATTCAAGATGCAAAACACAAGACTAAGATAGCAAGACCAAGCCAGATCTATTGATAAGCTATAGAGATTTCCAACAAACTCTGATAAAAGCAGAACACAAGAAGGGGATAGAAGAAATGGATGAGCAAACCACTGCACAGAGAGTTTTTAGGTGGTTCAACCTCACCCAAGTGAGATCTACATCCACCCCTTCACAACTTGTGAAGGCTTCACTATCCTGGACAAGGATCTACAACACACACACACAAATACGGAGTTCCTCTGTACTCCAAGGATGCGAAGTGCACCCAAGAACTCACACACTCTATATGGCCTCCCACACACTTTAAATCTGATGTTAAGAGTATGGATCTATATAGTAAGCTCAAGAAATAACGTATGCACAAATCAGAGATACTGAGATAGATGAAATCCTCCTTGTTAGGTCATCCACGTTGATGTAGGTTGTTCCCATTGCTTCCATCTTGAGGCCTTCACAACGTCTTCACGTTCCAGACCTCCCCCTTTGTGGATGACCCATTAATCTTTCAGAAATTCCACGAATCTTCTAGTTTAGTTTCAGATCTTCAAGGATATTAACATCCCAGCTCAGCCCCAACACTTTAAGCCTTCAAATCTGCAAGATTAGAACAGAAAGAGCACAAAAACTAAGAAGGTTCTCCATGGACGGGGTGGATTAGATGATACTGGAAGGGAGAGAGGTATAGCCTATGAAAATGATGAGAATATTCCCCTTCTCTCACTCCAAATGGTGAAAGAGTAAAGGTATATATATGGGAGAACATTAGGGTTAGAAAATCTCACTTGAAGAGGCCGCACGTGAGAATAAAAAGTAGAAAACGGCCGGAAGCGATTGACCTGGAACATGGGGCAGTCTACCGCAACCAGACTGCACCAGAAAACCTTCTCTCTATGAAAAGCAGTCCACCTCTTCTCCATGGGGCGGTCCACCGCCTACCAGTCTGTGCAAGAACCCATTTCTGGGAAAAGCGGTGGAGTGCCTTGTTTTTCTTTGCATTCACTTTGCACCTACTCAAAAAACTTTGCACAAGCTTTGCAGATATTAAATATGGATTAGTGATGATCATATCAAAATTTTGTGACAATAGGAGATGTGTATGTAACGTTAAGCTCAGTTTATTTACATCTATTTAAAATACATGTTAACTAACAACCGTTTTGCCATCATCAAAATCCATGCTTAGGAGCTAACAAGGGGAAAAACCCTAACACTACTAGAGAAGAGTCGCCCCTCTTGGAGTTCGATGTCCATTGCCAAGACTTATCACAAGTCTCCGGTGGGTTAGTTGACGTAAATCCACTATCGAGGACTCATCACTAGAGCGGGATTGGCCGCATCGAGGTGAACTTTAGGGGGATGCCCTTGGATACTCCTGGTCATTAGTGGCGGACCTATTTTATGTCTAGTGGGGTCAAGTGATCTCACTAAATTTTCAAATATTGAAGAATTTAAAATTATTTATTATGTTAATTTTGATTGAATTCTTTTTCAAAGGGAGTGATATTACTGGACTAAATTAACAAAGTCTACAGATACATCTTAACATTTGAAGTGACTCTACTGAATAAAATTTTGTGTATGTCACTGCTCCTGACCCCGGCCCTTCTCCACCATCTCCTACCCCTAATTCTCTTAATGTACTTCACTATATAGTCATATGTATGACTGCATTATCATCTTCTTTGCCCCATCAACATGTCAATCGTTATGCAACCCAACCATCTCCGTTTTTTAGTTTCTCCCCATTTTTATTATTTGTTTGACGTGATTGCCAAGCATGTTTAGAAGTTGATAATTACCTTAGGTTCTAAGTTGCTGTTGTGAAGAAAATTAAGAAACACAAAAATAAATAATGGTGGTTAGACACCATAGCGCAAATTCGAATTCTCTTTCCAAACTGGACTCTACTATTTTAGTTCTGTGCAAGGCTATATGGGTAAAGGTGTAGCTAAGTTTGGAGGCCTCCTACTACAGTCGCCATCAACAAGAAAAGGAGAGGAAATCGAGCTGATGTTGTAGGATCTCTTGAAAAGGGGATATCTTCTAAAGAATATGTTGGTTTCTCAAGTTCTACTCATTGGATTTGAAAAAAGAATCTTCCATTAAATTTCCTCTTTAATTAGAAACATAGCTCTGGCAATATTCCTTGTAGTTTTAATATGTGGTTTCTAGTTGAGATCTTTGGTTCATCTTTTACTAAGGGAGATAATATTTCTTCTTTGATTTTTGTGTTTTAGGTGAATTAGTGTAATGACTCTAGAAACCCTACTCTCAATCTTCCACCGAGAATCTGATTTTTGATGCCGCCATTCATGGATCCGAGATCGAAGGGTTGAAAAAATAATCTAACAGAATATGTAAAAAAGATAAATAATCACTACTGTATTAGAAATATATGTGAAAGTGAAAATAAATAACAAGAGTACAAATACAACTCTAGATACAAGTTCTAACCACAATAATATAAGTAAAAAGGGAAGGTTACTTGGCAAGTAAAGAACATCTTTCACAAATTCAGAGAAAAAGCCTGGAGCAACTGAGATGGAAATAGAAAGCGAGTGGAACATTAAATTTTTAGATTGGTTTAAGCAAAAATATATAAGTGAGTGGCATGTGTAATAGATCGTGATGATTGTGTATCATTTCTAATATTTGTGCTCTCACTTACTGCATAGGTACAAAGGGTGTAAGAGGAAGTAGGTGACCTTTTGTCTTTAAAACTCTACTGGTTGAAAGACGGTCCACTTTGTATATAGAAAACATTTCACACCTATTTAATTAATGGGTTTTGCTTTCACAGTCAACAAGTTGTGCGATGTATAAGAAGTACTCAATATAGTGGTGTTGTGTTATCCGTTCTAGCCTCAAGCTTTTCAAGCTCCAGTGATAAAAATCTTTTTCATGGAGACATCACTCACTATAGGTTGTTGAAAGAAATTGTGTTGTTAGATTATTATAGTGAAATGAAAATTACACTTTTTAAGTGTGATTAGATTGATGTTAAGAGAGGGATGAAAGAAGATTGGGGATTCACTTTGATTAATTCAACACAATTGTTGAGAACAACAAAGCCTAATTTGTCTTAGCATCCCAAGTGGAGCAGTTTTGGTATATGTTGAAGATCCTAAAGATAATGGTTGGTTTGTAATCTAAAAAACATAGCCTAGAGATTTGTTTGACGTCTAGGGTGGGCAATGCATTGATGAAGGGGTTATTTTGGATATTAAGGTCGCATACGCTTGTCTTGCGGATGACAATGTTCATGTTGATGACAAGGACATGTGTTGGGAGACTAATTAATGATGTTGAATGGCTGAAAATCAACTTAAAAATAGTGGGAAAATGATAGGGACCTTATTTATGAGTTTCTTTTACTCTAATGAATCTTTTGTTTGCAGAGTATTAAAAATATTTATTTTAATTATTTCATACAGATTATTCATCATTTGTTTTTTCTATGGATCCATATGAAAAATAATTTGTTCGTGTTTATTACATACTTTTTGGTGGGAATTTTCAGTGTTAGCCTCATTGGTTGACTACCTAGATAGCAAATGTAAGTTATTAATATGATGTTTAAAATGTTTAATTTCCCTCATTGTAATTAGATTTGTTGATTGGATTCCCACATTTTCATGTTTTTTTTGCAGGAAAGAAGATTGCCCAAAAACTCGAGTACACACAGCCTACTATGTAGGGGATATTGAAACCTCTTAATTATCTTATGCAACATTGGAGAGGGGTTTACCTCAAACAAGAAGTCATGCATGGTCCTTCTAGACACTCTCGTTTCTGCTAGACCAACCCGGTATGAGAAGGACATTAGGAGTTACTATAAAGTTGTACAAGAATATTACATCTTACTGTCAATATCTTAAAAATTAGGATGTTACAATGTTTTAAGTCTTAATAGTCCCAGAACACATGAATAGGCATACAAACATTGTTGCATGTCATGCTCTTAAATATGCATACGGTGGAGGCAGATTTCGTTGTTCAGTAATGAACCGAACAGGTTCCCCACTGAAAATAGAAAGAGAATTGTCACCGGTGTGGACGGTAACCTGCAATATCAGATGACGTCAAAGGAACCCGGTCGATGGATCAGGAGAACTCTTCGATGGCTAAGTCAGAGATGACTGTAGAATATAGCGTAGAGGATGGGGTTCTTTTGGTGTGTGTTCTCGTGCGTGGGCGATTGTGAGGGGTGAACTTTTGTGTTCTCGCACGTGGGCAATTGTGAGGGGTGAACTTGTGTACCTTTGTATGAAAGTTTTCGTCCCTTATATAAGCCTAGGACATGAAGAGTTCGTACCTGCTTCCTATGAATGATGTCTGGAGGGCGCGATTGTTGAGCTCCCAAGGAGTTTGTCTGTTAGAGACGTCCCCTGGGATTTCACATTATGGCTGCTCCAAGCTCTAGGAAGGCGTGTCGTGTCATCCCATTGAATGTTGTTGGGAGATTAAACATCGCTCATCATGATTTGCCTTTTGTAGGGGTCGGATGGGAGACCGCAGACTTGCTCGGTGAGACTATCCGGTGTTCGGTGGCTCCCTGCTGTTCTGCAATAGGCGTTGCTAAGCTCGGGGTTTCTCAGAGGCTTCCAGAGCAAATCTTGTTCGGTGTCTGGGGACACGTGGCCGAACAGTCGTCGCTCTGGGTCCTAAATGGGCCATGATAGACCATGGGCCTAAGAGGCTAGAAATGGCCTCCACACTTCCCCCCCCCCCCCTTCAAGTTTGCTCAGATGTGACTTGAGCACTTGAGAGGGGGAAATGGCCGTGCAAATTTGTCATCGGAGGTGCAGGGCGGTCGACGAGCGGATAAGGGGAGAGGAGGAAGATGCTACCCCCCCCCCCTCCTCGCTCTAGCTTCGGAAGAGGAAGAAGCTGGTAAAGGCGGCCAAAAAGAAGAAGCCAAGGATCGCTACGGTGATCACAGAGCTTTCACCCATCAGGGCGATGCTCGAAGAGGTGGGTCGTCCTGCCGGCGGTGAAGTGGTCATCGTGGATGATGACCTATCAGATGAAGGCTCGGTTGTAGAGCCGATCAGGGCACTGGGTCCCTCCGCACTTTCTAAAAGAAGCAGGGCGACGGCAGCCACAGAGGGGGCACTGATCATGGCGCCAGCCCTAAGGGCACTAGAGGCATCCACCGAGGAGGGACCTGCCTCTGTAACGTATTGACCGTTCGGATCGTGGCTTAGTGGTTGTGGAGGCTAGTGTGTGGCCCATTAGTGTGTGTTGCAGGTGTTTACGTAGGTTGTGGGGCTTTGTGGGCCGATAGGTTGGGCCCAAAGCACCCGTTGGTTCACTGTTTGTGAACGCGACAGGGCTAGGCGTCATGTTCTGAACGCGACGGCCCTGGGTGTCGCGTTCTGGTTACCGCCATTTGAGGTCTTCGTCTGCATGTCCGCCGCGTATCGCGCGCCGGGCGGGCTTGCTGACGTCGCCAGTGGGAAGGCGATGGCCTCCTACGTCGCATTCTTTTCGCGACAGTAGGGTGCGTCGCGTTCTCAACTGTGAGGCATTTTTAGTTGAGGTCAGCCAAACAGAGCTCAGAAAGCTCTGCTCAGCCAGGAAGGAGGTTTTGCGGTGGGTTTCTGGGCGATTTGGAGTCGTTTTCGGCATGGTCTCACCGTGAGGACGTCGCACGAAGCGGGGGAAATGCCAGGTGGTTGTCGTTCATCGCGTTCTTCGCGAAGGTAGGGAGATTCTGCCCCGTTTTATGCTGTGGATTGCATGTGATGCATGAATAGATTGTTAAAATACCATGAAAGGACAATGAGTAGAGCATGAATAATGGGTTTTTATATTGTTTTACATGGTTTGTGTGGGAAATCCGGAGATGGGTTCCCAGATTAGGGTTCTCTTGTGAAGGCAACGGACCAGGGTGTCGCGTTCAGAATGCGACAGCCCGACCCGTCGCGTTCTGCTTCTGAACGCGACCTATCGTGGTGTCGCGTTTAGAAGGCGACAGAGGACCCTGTCGCGTTAAGGGTCCCGAGGGCTGTATGCTTGTGCATGGTTATGTCGTTATCGGATTATCGATATGTGTTCTGTATGGCAACGGTAAGTGGTGCATTGGCACCTGTAGAGCTCGAGGAGCGTGTTGTTCACGCGGTTGACGTGGTGTTCACGTGGTTTGAGCGGTGTGCACGTGGT
Source organism: Colocasia esculenta (assembly GCA_014218235.1). Lineage (NCBI taxonomy): Eukaryota > Viridiplantae > Streptophyta > Magnoliopsida > Alismatales > Araceae > Colocasia > Colocasia esculenta. The sequence goes on from JACBKR010000763.1 coordinate 17,316, forward strand.
TTGTGTGTGCGTGGCGAGTAGTACGATGCCTACCGTGCTTACCTCTTCAGTTGGGAGCCCCAGGTTTTGTGTGAGCCAGGCACATGAGTGCTCGGGGCTTGTCTCGGTACTTGTGTACCACTGAGGTCTGTGTCGTCTTCCTGGACACCCTCACTCTTGTGTAGAGTTGTACGTTCGGCTGAGGGAAAGACGGCAATGGGACAGCGACTTGTAAGAGTTTGTGTTGTCGCTTGTAGCGCGCTCATGGTTGGGGGTTACGGACACCAGTAGACGTACTGGGCCCCAACTAGTCCTGTTTTCCAGTGCCTCACTTTAGGGAGCTCGGGCCGGAGTCCCTAAAGGTGCTAGGCATGGGCTTGCGGCAGTGTGGTCCGCAGGAGTGGTGTTGGTTGGTCTCCACAATTTCTTGGCTTGTTCTAGTGGAGCGGTAGCTGGACCTTTAGTCCGTGGCTGCGAGACTGAGAGGTAGTCCTGTGTGGTTTGTCCGGGTTGGTAGCTGGTATCGCAAACTAGTCTTCGTGGCCCGAGTGTGGCATTTTCCTACTTTAGCACGTACACCTGGTTGTGATTTGTCGTTTATTTATAAAGTTGAATTAGTTAATAGCTTGTGGTAAGTAGCATTTACAGCTTTAATATCATGCTTAGTTAGTTCTATAAATTGCTAGTGTAGCTCTTGCTTTGCTACTTGTGAGTTTAGTTTTGCTCAGTTTTTGGGGAGTTTCCCTACTGATCCAGTGACTTGTGAGGCTCACCCCTACTCCTTTCAGGTAATGGAGAGCAGGAGGCTTCTCGCCCTTCGTCTAGTTCAGAGCCGCGTCGTAGCGGAGTTGGGTCTGCACCACCAGTAGTGTAATTTCCTTTCTTTGTACACCTTGGGGTATGCCCCAGGTCTTTTTTGTGCTAGTGTCTGGTTACTGTTGAGAAATGGCTATGTATATTTCATGTAAATATTTGTGAGATGGCAATCTTATATATATTTGAGCAGTTTCCTTCATATTTCTACGGACATGTGAATGGTATCCCTTACGAGGCTTCGGCTCGTTCGCAGGAGGCGGAGTCGGGTCAAGCTCGTTATTAGGTTAACGGGTTTGAAAGACGAGGACCGCCACAGCCTCAACCTCTGTTGCAGAAGTGGTAGCGATGGCGTCTATAGCAGAGCAGACGGCTGTGGTCTTCCGAGTAATCGGAGGACCACAGTGAGGCAATGATCCTGCAAGAGGCGTCTGCGGGGGTCCACGACGGTGTGGATTGTCACCAAAGATGTGGCTGAAGAGCCAAGGGCTCCTCTTGAGCAGTCCATCGAGATGCCTAATGTACGAGAGGAGTCCAATGAAGATCACGTGCCCTTGAAGAGGGTGTTCGCGGAGAGCGCTCCTTCTCTGCCCTCGGAAGCTCGTCTAGAGGCGGCTCTGGAGTGCCTCCGAGTAGGTCCTTCACCAAGGCCTTGCCCCCCTGTCCCACCGCCAAGAAGGTAGAGGTGCTTCTGCGGTGTCAAGGGGAAAGCGTAGAAGATGTTGTCGCGAGGGCAGGCGAAGTGTCTTCTTCGGAAGAGGAAAGCCCTGACATCAACGAGCTCGCACGTGGCATTGTGTGGTCAGTGGAGACACTGTGGAAGCTGGCCATGTGAACATAGCTTCAACAAATCCTTTGGGATGCCGAGATTACGGCTTCGACAGAGCGTGAGGAGCGGAGTCGTTGTCGCGAAGCCGAACAGTAGAAGGAGATTGACGACCTCTGTGCTGCGTTGAAGGCTTCTAAGCTGAAGCTTGCCACTGCCGAAGATGATAAGGCCGCCCTTGCCAGACTACTCCATGAAGCCGAGACCCGAGGAGTCGCCGAGTACAAGGCCGGGACAGAGTTCCAGAAGGAATTGGAGCAGTATGGTGCTGCCTGTTACGAGGTTGGCCATGATGTTGGCGACCGCCGTGGTCATCAACGAACTTCAGTGGAGTATGCATGTGAAGCCTTCGAAGCTGCTCTTCGGGAGTGCTTCCAGCACACTCAGGACCCCCCGCCTTGAGGGAGTTAGCTTGGCGAACTTCCGAAAGGGGTGAATGCCTTCCGATGCCGAAGATGGTCCTTCTGCAGCCGACCAAGATCCTTAGACTACTTTTATCTCTCTCTTTTTTTATTTGCCCTTCCAGGCTGTATAAACTTTTGTTCATGAAATGAAGAAAAAAGTCTCTTTTTTTACTCTTTCTTTTCATGCCAAGTTTTATTAAGTCAAAATTCATTGGGATATTTGGGGCTCTTAGGTACCGTGCAAGCCTTCCGGGTTGAAGAGCTTGGAAGAAGCTTGGGGTTTGAAACGTGCCAAGTTCTGGGTATGGTTTCGCCAAGAGGCAACTATCTTTCTAATAAAAGAAGATACAAGAGGCTTTTATGAATAATAGGCCTTTAAGTTTGAAACGTGCCAAGTTCTAGGTATGGTTTCGCCACCAAGGGTAGGCAGCTTGTAGGAACCTTTGCTGAGAACCTGGATGACCTTATAAGGTCCTTCCCATTTTGGGGTGAGCTTGCCGGCTGCTCTTCGGGGATCCGAAGTCGAGCAACGGTGTAGTACCAAGCCACCTTCGAAGAAGCACCATTTATGGACTCATAAGTTGTAGTATTGTGTGAGTCTTTGTTGATAGGAGACTTGCCTTATACTGGCGTCGTTCCGTTGTTCACTGAGCATGTCCAGATTTTCCCTTAGTGCGCGACTGTTGGCTACTTCGTTAAAGTGGTGTTCAGAGAGTTGGGAGAGCGATTTCTAAAGGCACCACAGCCTCCGCGCCATAGGCCAAGTGGAAGGGAGTCTCACCGATAGCTACTCGGGTAGTTGTTTGGTGGCACCATAGAACATTTGGTAATTCCTCCGTCCATGAACTTCCTGCCACTTCGACCCTCGTGCATATCCCGTGCAGCAATGTTCGGTTGGTGTTTTCTACCAAACTGTTTGCCTAGGGGTGTGCTACCAAGGTGAAGTGATTGTAGATACCAAGTTCCGAGCACTTCTGTTTGAAGAATGTGCTGTGAAACTGCTTCCCATTGTCAGTGGTGAACACTTTCGGAACGCCGAACCGACAAAGGATGTTCTTCCACACGAACTTCCAAGTGGCCTGCTCAGTGATAGTGGCGACGGGTTCAGCTTCGATCCACTTGGTGAAATAGTCGATGGCAACCATGAGAAACTTCTTTCTACCTTGGGCCTCTAGGAAGGGTCCCATAATATCTATTCCCCACCGAGCAAAGGGTCATGGCTCCAGGAGGGAATGTAGCTGTTCGGTAGGCTGATGGATGAGCTGACTGAACTTTTGACATTTTGGACGCTTCTTTGCATAGACATGTAATCCTTCTGCAATGTGGGCCACCAGAACCCTGCTCGGAGGATGCTGCGGGCTAGAGTTCTTCTGCCAGATGGCTGCTGCACAGACCCTTGTGCACCTATTCTACTGTCGGTGTCGCTTCAGAAGGACTGAGGCATTTCAAAAGAGGTTTGGAGAGGGAGCGTCAATACAGTTGACCTTCAGTGATAGTGAATCTTGACTTCACAATCAAACTCGGTGAGCCCCGGCCTGGTCAGTAGGTAACTCTCCTCGAAGTAGGTAGGCCAAAATAGGATCCTTCTAGTTTGAAGCTTGTTGGATGATCTCTATGGCGGCAATGTCTACCTCAGTGCTTGGTGATGCAGGCTCTTCGATGAATATAGAACGGGAGTGAGTGATGTCGCCCGAAGACGCTAGTTTGGCAAATGCATCTGCTCACATGTTCTGCTCTGGCGGGACATGCAGCACTTCAAAGTAGAGGAAGTCGTATGTCTGGCTTTTTACCTGCTCAAGGTATTGCGCCATACGGGACTCTCTTGCTTCAAACTGTCCACTAACCTGACTGGCGACGAGTTGTGAGTAGCTGAAGGCCTGTAACCAAAGTGCGCCAAGGTGTTTGGCCATCATGATTCCAGACAAAAGCACTCCGTACTCGGCCACATTGTTGGAGGTTGTAAAGTAGAATCCAAGGGCATATTGGAATTCCAATTCCTTCGGGGAGGTGATGACCAGCCCAGCACCGTTCCTCGTGCCACATGAGGACCCATCGACATAAAGCTCCCACGGCAGTTCATCTGTCAGTGGGGGGTCCTTTTCGGTAGGGAGTGTACATTCTGCCATGAAGTCTGCAAGCGCCTGAACTTTGATATTAGTTCTTAAGTGAAAGTTGATCTCGAATTCCCCAAGCTCGACGACCCATTTAATGAGCCGCTTGGAAGCCTCTGGATGCTGTAGGATTAGCTTTAGCGGTTGATCTGTTAATACCTTGATCGGACGAGCCTGGAAGTAAGGCCTCAGCTTCCGCACAGCTGTGATGAGTGCCAAGGCGAGCTTCTCTGCTCGGAGGTACCTCCTTTCCACCTACTACAGCGCCTTGCTAACATAATACACTGGACATTGTATCACTGCCTCTTCTCTGATCAGGACCGCACTAATGGAGTGTTCAGTGACTGAAAGGTACACAAATAGTTGTTTTCCTTGGACCAATTTTGGGAGAACCGGAGGAGCAACGAGGTACTTCTTCAATTCAGTGAAGGCCGCTTTGCAGTCCTAAGTCCACGGTACTTGCCCCCCTTACGTTGAGGCCCCTATGAGGACTCGCAGCAACCCTTGAAGAATGGAAAGCATCTCTCTGCTGCTCGAGACATGAACCGACTGAGTGTCGCGAGGCGTCTAGTGAGCCGCTGGATGTCGCGTATTATCCTCAGACTGCTCATATCTAGTACTGCTCGGATCATTTTGAGATTTGCCTCAATTCCTCTGTTAGACACGAGGAAGCCAAAGAATTTTCCCGAACGGACTCTGAAGGCACATTTGGCCGGATTGAGCTTCATATTGTACCTTCGCAGAGTCGTGAAGGTCTTTGCTAGATCAGAAATGTGGTCGATGTCTGGGCAGGTCTTGACCAACATGTCGCCGACGTAGACCTCCATGTTACGCCCAATCTGGTGTTCGAACATTTTGTTGAACAATCGCTGGTATATTGCACATGTGTTCTACAACCCAAACGGCATCCTGCTGAAGCAGTAGATGTCGAGGTCAGTCACAAACGTCGTGGCGTCTTAATCTGAGGGATGCATGTTGATCTAGTGATAACCAGAGTAGGCATCCAGAAAGCTAAGGAGCTCATGTCGGACATTGCATTTACTAGCTGGTCTATACGCGGCAACAGGAAGTTGTCTTTCGGCGTTGCCTTGTTGAGATCCTTGTAGTCCACGCACATCGGCCACTTCCGTTGGCTTTATGGATAAGGACTACGTTGGAAATCCACCTTGGATATTGGGCTTCTCAGAGGAGACTGGTCGACCGGCTTTTGGTGACGTGATCGCAGATCACAGCCTGTTGTTCTCGGTTGACTGGACTCCTCCTCTACTACACATGAGGCACCTTCGGGTCCAGATTCAAATGATGAGTAATCACCTCTGAAGGGATGCCGGGCAACTCTTCATCCAACCACGCGAACGCATCCAGGTTTGCGAGCAGAAACACTTTTGTAGCAGAGTTGCTCAAGTTTCTGGTAGTAACGCCCCAATGTAGAGGACGTGCTTGGGGTCCTCATCAACTTGGATTGGCAGCAGTTCTTTGGCAGGCACTCCTCGGCTGGTGGAAGCTTCCTCAGCATGTGTGGGCGGAACAACTAGGTCTTCTACTGCGAGTTGTGTGTCTCTTAGTGAGAGAACATTGACTCGCGTTGACTTCTGAGCACCTCACCCACACCATAAGGGGTGGGGAATTTCATATTTTGATGTAAAGATGAAGAAACGGCCTTAATACGATCGATCAGGCCTCGTCCAAGGATGGCGTTGTAGCCAGGCATGCTTTTGACTACCAGGAACTCCACCATCTTGGTCACGTTCTTTGGTGCAATCCCTAGTGTAATGAGCAGACGAATTCAACCCATTGGTTGAACTGAAACTCCAGAGAAGCAGAATAGAGGTGCCTTTATCGGGGACAAATGTTCAGTTTTTAAGCCCATCAAGAGGAAACAATCGTAGGATAACACGTCAGGGGCACTTCCAATAGCCACCAGAATATGATGCACATTACAACGATTGATGATGGCTGAGATCACCAATGCATCAGTGTGGGGAGTCATAACTCCTACAAGGTCATTATCTGAGAAGGTGATGACCTCCTCAGGTCATGTGCATGCAAGACTGAGGGGATACGGAGTGGGCCGTGGTGCAGGGGACCGCTCCACCTGAATAATCCTACGAGCATAATCTTGTCCGCTCTGGTTGCTTTTTCCACCTGCACCTGGACCTCCCGCGATTACGGTGATATCCTGCCCATTTGGTTCGTTATTTATGGGGTGTTCGGGGTCCTCTCTCAGCACCTCTGGCCGTCCTCGTTACGGCGCACGTACCGTCCAAGATATCTGTTCTTGATCAAAGTCTCAATCCCATCCTTGAGCTGGCGACATTCGAAGGTGTCGTGGCCTTGGTCGCAATGAAAGTGATAGTACTTGTCGATGTTGCACCTACGAGGATCTGAGCACATCTTGGCGGGCCTCCGAACATACTACTCGTCCCAGATTTTAGCCAGGATTTGTCCAGGGGCCACCAGAAGCAGGGTGTATTCGGTGTTCTGGCGCAACCTATGTGGGGAGTCCCCGTTGCAACGCCTTCTCTTATGATCTCGATCGGAACCATTGTCGGAAGGCCTCTTTCTATCATAAAGGTCCCCCTGGTCTGCTCAGCCGGCGGCGAGGCTCTCCTCCCATGCAGCATGGCACTGGGCAGTTGACAGGAGCTCCGCCAAAGTCGCCGGTTGTTGCACTCCTAGCGTCCATTGAAGGAACCCATCGCGTGTGCCCTGAATGAGAGCACTGGTGGCAAGGGGGACATCCAGACGCAGGATGTGTAGGGCTTCTCCCTGGAACCTCTTCACGTAGTCCCAAAGGGATTCGCCCTTCTTTTGCCACACAACTAGTAGAAAGGCAGTCGTGCGGGGCTGTGATCTCCCGCCCATGAAGTTGTCGCGGAAGGACTTCTTCAACTGGTGGAAGGATGTGATGGAGCCACTGGGAGGGTTTTGAACCATGCTCGAGCAGTCTCCCTTAGGGTGGCCAGAAAGGCTCGGCACTTTGCCGCATCTGATGCTCGTAGAACACCATGTGCGACTCGAACCTGTGGATGTGGCCCGCTGGGTCGGTGGTGCCATCGTAGGGTGCAATGGAAGGCAAAGGCATCTTCAGCGATATCTGGGCATCCAATATCTCCACTGCGAAGAGGGAGTGGAAGTCCAGGTCATCGTCCGCCGACACCCTGCCCCCTGCCCTATAGACCATTGCTTCCATATGGCGAACGCGGTCCATCATCCATCGCTCAAGGTCAACCATGCGCCGGAGCCACCTTGCCAGCTCCACGTCAGAGTGTGTGGAGCCTTCCTGTCGGGAGCCATGGGAGTTTGCACACACTACTGAGCGAGGAGGAGGTGGGACCATAGCAAACCTTCGGTGTGACTTCGCACATTGCTCCGGTGTCAAGCGAACTGACGGGACTCACCATGATCGACTGGCTGATTCCGTGTATTGCTCTGGAGTCCGGTATGTCGATGGGGCTGGTCGCGACCATCGGGCCGATTCTGCCTACTGTTCAGGTGCTTGGGGGGCTGGTAAACCAGTTGCCTAGACAACTATGTTGAACCACTCTTATATTTTATCCTTTATTTTGGTGATAAAAAAACTCATGATTAACTTAAAGATCATGAATACATTTATATCATATTTTTCTCATAAATACAACATACTATGGCACTATTTTTCATGATTTGCATAAGTCTACATCGACTACTGTTGGAAGTTCACAATGATTACTGAAGTCTACATCGACTACTGTTGTAAGCTCACAACAATTACTGTTTAAAGAACATCGATTACTATTTTTAAAGTCCACACATCGATTTCGTTTAGAACATCGATTCCACTAAAACATTGATTCACTCAGAACATTGATTTCATTTGAACATCGACTTCAGTTGAATATCGATTTCATTCAAACATCAATTTTAGTTCAACATCGATTTCACTTAAACATCGATTTCATTTAAACATCGATTTTTCTTAAACATCGGTTTTATTTAGAACATCGATTTTATTTAACATCAATTCACTTAGAACATTGACTTCATTTAATCATCGACTTCATTTCAACATCGATTACATTCATACATAGATTACATTGAAACATTGATTACATACATGGATTACATTGATTACGTTTGAACATCGATTACGTTTAAACATCAACTCTCTTTGAACATCAATTATGTTTAAACATCAACTCTATTTGAACATCGATTGTCTTTTAACTTAAACATCGACTACCTTAAGACATCGATTGCCTCTCACTTCAAATGTTTCAAAATACATTTGGCGCCTAGTGAGAATTCAAATGAATTTCTAAACTCTTATATTGTCATTTCTCTGACAGATAAAAAGGTCTTACAGCAAGCTGTCAGCAAGAAAACTTGGACAGAAGGCAAAAAAAGGTATGAGCCATTTGACAAAAGACTTTACAAGTCTGATCATCTGCCTTGCATTTACTGTCTGCAGGTTCACCTCTACACACAGTCAACATCTTGGACTTGTTGCTGGTCCTTGGAAGTGTGCACCAGCTGGAACATCCTCTCCCATTCCAAGTAGCCAGTAGGCACAAGAAGGAAGCCGTTAGACTCAAGAAAGAGAACTGAAGAAGAAGAGAGCCAAGAATCTCCAACGGCCATCTATCAACGAATCTCTTCAAGCTGCTCCATAAAAGGGAGAAGAGAAAGCAGAAGAAAATAAGAGAGAGCGAACCTGAAGATCATTCAAAGAGTGTACATCCAGTGAGCATCCAACTCCATACACACTCAAGCAAGAAAGGAAGAGAGCTCGAGCCTATTCAAGTTGAAGCATTCAAGCCGTCTTCCTTCTTCCTCATTCTCTATGTGTGTCTCTGTGTATTTGAAAAAGAGAACTGGGGGTTTAGCCTAAGGAGAGTCTTGTTCTGTAAACTCCTTCCTCTTTAGGCTCAGTCTCAGATCAAACATTTCATTGTATATATAGAACTTGATCTAGGGGCTTCAGGTCCTAGCTTCTTGATTCAGAAGTGTTCCTCTTCTTCTGTAAAGAGAAGGCCAGCGGGGTGCTGGTGGTTTCTGTCCAACTGTAGGACTGTACACAGTGTTCCCCTTGATTAGAAGGGAAGACCAGCTTGCGCTTGGTGGTGACCATCTGGGGTCTGTACCAGTGTCCCCTTGATTAGAAGGGAAGACCTGCTAGGGTGTGTACCAGTGAGTTGCTTCTGAGCTCATAAAAGAAGCACCTGGCTGAGGTGAAACAATGGGCTGCCTTCTTACCCGGGATAGAGAAGAAGACCAGCAGAGGCTGGGTGTTGTATGTCATAAAGGGGGACTATACCCTTGGTTAGTGAAATCCTAAGAGTTTGCTTGGGGACTGGACGTAGGACTTCCATTTGGAAGGGCCGAACCAGGATAAATCTCTGTGTTCCTTGTGTGCTTGCTTCCGTGCCTTTAATTTCTTTGCACACGCTTATTTAGACTAACCAAGCATTTCAAGTGGTAATTGTTGTTTCAGTTGTTCAGATTACCTATTCAACCCCCCCCCCCCCCCCCTCTAGGTTAGTCTTGCTGCCAACCGTAAGTAGGCCAACAAGTGGTATCAAAGCTCTGGTCTCTGAACTTCAAGAAGATCTAACGATCTTAGAGCAAAGATCCATGGCAGCTCAAGGTTTTGCAGAAGGTCAATCCATATTCCGGCCTCCACTATTTGATGGAGAAGATTATCAATACTGGAAGACTGGGATGGAGTTCTTCCTTCAAGGCTACGACTACCAAATCTGGAGCATCATAGAAGATGGTGATCTCCAAATCTCCAAGCCCAAGGAAGAATGGACTGTTGAAGATAAGAACAAGCTATCCTTGAACAACAAGGCAAAAATCTTCATGTGTTGCGCTCTGACCAAGCAAGAGTTCAACAGAGTTTCTTCATGCAAAACAGCAAAGGATATGTGGGAAACACTAAAGCTCACATATGAGGGAACAAATAAAGTTAAAGAGACAAGAATAGACATACTTGTCACACAATATGAGAAGTTCCAAATGGAACCAGGTGAGTCCATACCTCAGATGTACAATGACTTTACTAAAATTATCAATGGACTCGCAGGTTTAGGAAAGAATTACAACCAGGGAGAGATGATCAGAAAGATTCTAAGATCTCTTCCAGCGAAATGGATCCAAAGGTCACTGCTATAGAAGAAGCAAATAACATCTCCACTATGACTTTGGAAAAGCTCATTAGATCTCTCATGGACCATGAGATCAACATGAAGAGATTAGAAGAAAACTCTTCAAGAGGAAGATCAATCAATGCACTCAAAGTTGAGGAAAGAACTTCGGATGAAGACACTACCAGTGATAGTAGTGATGTTGACAGTGAAGAAGAAATAATCTGAAAAATCTTAGCCAAGAGTAAGAAGGTAAAGAAGAAGAAAGAGGAGAAAATGAAGAATAAAAAGGAGAAACACAAAAGGAAGACCTTCACAGCTACATGGGACAACTCCGCAGAACGCCCATGCACAGAAGAAGATGAAGAGAATGTCAATCTGCTTTTGATGAACAAAACAATAAAAAGGCATTCAAATGGGTATGGTTAGAGGATGCTCAAACAGCATTCGGTTGGTGACTACCAACTCTTCACTTCTTTCCTATCTGAAGAGGAAGTAGTCATCCTTATTTTTTTTAAATTTCTTTTTACATTTGTATTATTATTATATTTTTAACTACAATGCTACTAATATCCTTGCAATAATTTGTGATCAATGTAGGGAAACTTTGTAAAGACCTCCCAACAGAACAGCAAATGTAAATTCAACAGGAGATGTCGACAAACAAAGGAGCCATACACTGAGGGGGAGCCTCACATTCAGGGGGAGCAATATATAATGACAGCAGTAAACATATTGTTGAACCCCTCTCCTTCAACATAGTAAGAATATTCCTTAAGGGGAGAATATAAATGGTAAGATCTTTCCTTTTTGGTTATTGACAAAAAGGGGGAGAGTATCTTTAACTGGTGAATTTTCTGTTTATTCCTTGTTTTGAGTATGTTTGTTAGAAAATTCTCATAAGTTTTGTCATCACCAAAATGGGGAAGATTGTTGAACCACTCTTATATTTTATCCTTTATTTTGGTGATAATAAAACTCATGATTAACTTAAAGATCATGAATATATTTAATATCATGTTTTCCTCGTAAATACAACATACTATGGCACTATTGTTTCATGATTTGCTTAAGTCCACATTGACTACTATTGTAAGCTCACAACGATTACTGTAAGTCTACATCGACTACTATTGTAAGCTCACAACGATTACTGTTTAAAGAACATCGATTACTGTTTTTAAAGTCCACATCGATTTCGTTTAGAACATCGATTTCACTAAAACATCGATTCACTCAAAATATCGATTTCATTTAAACATCGACTTAGCTTAAACATCGATTTCATTTGAAAATCGACTTCAATTGAACATCGATTTCATTCAAACATCGATTTCAATATCAATTTCACTAAATATCGATTTCATTTAAACATCAATTTTGCTTAAACATCGATTTTATTTAGAACATCGATTTTATTTAAACATCAATTCACTTAGAACATCGACTTCATTTAATCATCGACTTCATTTCAACATCGATTACATTCATACATAGATTACATTGAAACATCGATTACATACATGGATTACATTGAAACATCGATTATGTTTGAATATCGATTATGTTTAAACATTAACTCTCTTTGAACATCGATTATGTTTAAACATCAACTCTATTTGAACATCGATTGTCTTTTAACTTAAACATCGACTATCTTAAGACATCGATTGCCTCTCACTTCAAATGTTTCAAAATACCTTTGGCGCCCAGTAAGAATTCAAATAAATTTCTAAACTCTAATATTGTCACTTCTCTGACAGATAAAAAGGTCTTACAGCAAGCTGTCAGCAAGAAAACTTGGACAGAAGGCAAAAAGAGGTATGAGCCATTTGACAAAAGACTTCACAAGTGTGATCATCTGCCTTGCATTTAATGTCTGCAGGTCCACCTCTACACACAGTCAACATCTTGGACCTACTGCTGGCATCCTTGGAAGTGTGCACCAGTTGGAACATCATCTCCCATTTCAAGTAGCCAGTAGGCACAAGAAGGAAGTCGTTAGACTCAAGAAAGAGAGCTAAAGAAGAAGAGAGCCAAGAATCTCCAACGGCCATCTATCAACGAATCTCTTCAAGCTACTCCATAAAAGGGAGAAGAGAAAGTAGAAGAAAATAAGAGAGAGCGAACTTGAAGATCATTCAAAGAGTGTACATCCAGTGAGCATCCAACTCCATACACACTCAAGCAAGAAAGGAAGAGAGCTCGAGCCTATTCAAGCTGAAGCATGCAAGCCGTCTTCCTTCTTCCTCATTCTCTCTGTGTGTCTCTGTGTATTTGAAAGAGAGAACTGGGGGTTTAGCCAAAGGAGAGTCTTGTTCTGTAAACTCCTTCCTTCTTAGGCTCAGTCTCAGATCAAACATTTCATTGTATATATAGAGCTTGATCTAGGGGCTTCAGGTCCTAGCTTCTTGATTCAGAAGTGTTCCTCTTCTTGTGTAAAGAGAAGGCCAGCGGGGTGCTGGTGGTTTCTGTCCAACTGTGGGACTATGCACAGTGTTCCCCTTGATTAGAAGGGAAGACTAGCTTGTGCCTGGTGGTGACCATATGGGGTTTGTACCAGTGTTCCCCTTGATTAGAAGGGAAGACCTGCTGGGGTGTGTACCAGTGAGTTGCTTCTGAGCTCATAAAAGAAGCACCTGGCTGAGGTGAAACAATGGGCTACCTTCTTACCTGGGAAAGAGAAGAAGACCAGCAGGGGCTGGGTGTTGTATGTCCTAAAGGTGGACTGTACCCTTTGTTAGTGAAATCCCAAGAGTTTGCTTGGAGACTAGATGTAGGACTTCCATTTGGAAGGGCCGAACCAGGATAAATCTATGTGTTCCTTGTGTGCTTGCTTCCGTGCCTTTAATTTCTTTGCACATTCTTATTTAGACTAACCAAACATTTCAAGTGGTAATTGTTGTTTCAGTTTTCCAGATTACCTATTCACCCCCCCCCCCCCCTCTAGGTTAGTCTTGCTGCCAACCGTAAGTGGGCCAACAAACTGGGCCTGAAGCCCCTAGCAGACTCCCACCAACTACTGGAGTTGTCCTTGGAGCTCTACTACTTCCTGGGCCAAGCCAGGTCATTGGCGGCGGGTGCATCAGCGGTAGCTCCGGCGATGATTGCATTATCCTTGACCGGAGGGGCTTGACTGCGAGATTCCTCTTGCGATTGGCGGGATCACGTTGCCCAACTCTCGTGATTCTAATGAGAGGATCGTCTGTGAGCCATGACTGTCGTTCCTTCCCACATAAGGCGCCAAAAATGTGGAGGTAGATTTCGCTGTTCGGTAATGAACCAAACAGGTTCCCCACTGAAAATAGGAAGAAAAATGTCGTCAGTGCAGATGGTGACCTGCAAGATCAGATGACGTCAGAAGAACCCAGTCGATGGACAAGGAGAACCCTCTGATTGCTAAGTCAGGGATGACTATAGAATATAGCGTAGAGAAAGGGGTTCTTTTTGTGTGTGTTCTTACGCATGGGCGATTGTGAGGGGTGAACTTTTGTGTTCTCGTGCGTAAGCGATTATGAGGGGTGAAGTTGTGTACCTTTGTATGAAGGTTGTCGTCCCTTATATAGGCCTAGGGCTTGAAGAGTCTATACCTATTTCCTATGAATGATGTCCGGAGGGCGCGACTGTTGAGCTCCCAAGGAGTTTGTCTATTCGAGATGTCCCTTGGGATTTCGCACTATGGCTACTCCAAGCTCTAGGAAGGCGTGTCGTGCCATCCTATTGAATGTTGTTGGGAGACTAAACATCACTCATCATGATTTGCCTTTTGTAGGGGCCTGACAGGATACTGCAGACTTGCTCGATGAGACTGTCCGGTGTTTGGTGGCTCCCTGTTGTTCGGCAATAGGAGCTGCTAAGCTCGAGGTTGCTTGGAGGCTTCCAGGAGCAAATCTTGTTCTGTGTCTAGGGAATGTGACCAAACAGTCGTCGCTCTGGGTCCTAGATGGCCCATGATGGACCTATGGGCCTAGGAGGCTAGAAATAGCTTCCACACATACCATATAATTAGTGTCCACCGCCATTTTCTAGGTGTCCACAGTCATGTCTTGGTACTTTATTGGAAAATATTGACGAGTTTCATGTGGAGGTGCTTTCCCAACTACAATTTTGCACATTTTTCTTGATGCCACAAGGGATGACATTCAATGGATTCATCGTAGACAAGAGGATGGCTCGTTCCTAGCTAATGCCCCATGGTTCATCACAAGCTAGAGGGCGGTTTCGGTGGTCTTTGCTACAATTGAACTACCATTTTCTATTTGGGCCTCTTCACTAGTTGTCGAGGCCATTATCCTCCTCTTTATGCTCTGTCATTCTTTCCTCTTCCTTCCTTTTCATTGCTTATGTATCTTTCTCCTCCTAGTAGAAATGATCCTCCACTAACCTTCATTTACATAATTTGAACATGGCTCCTACATCCCACTCTTGTCTTAATGATGACAAAATTGGAGTGATTGATGATTTCTAAATGCTTTCACGTGGTTTTCTATAATGGTTTCTTGATTTTTGATCATATTGCTCGGGCTATTATTTAGAGGAAGTTGTATATGGGATTTTCATAGTTGTGTGTGTTTGTATTTATTATGTTGATATTGTTAGGTTTGCCAATTTTTCATGATCATTTTATTCTTGCTTCATTTTGCCATCATAAAAAATGAGATTTTTTAGTTTCTCTCATTTTTTTGATGAATAAAAAAAACTAACTCATTTAGTTATCTAATTTGGTTGTCAAGTATGTTTAGGAGTTGATGATTCTATGTTCTAAGTAATGTTGTGAGGAAAATTAAGACGTACAGAAAATAGCTAGTAGCGTTTGAGATGGTTGGACACCACACCAACACCACGTAGCATGGATTGAGATTTTGTTTTGAAAGTAAAATTTGCTATGCTCTAATGAGGAAGGCTACGTGGGTAAAGATATAAGGACAGGTTTGGAGGCTTCCTACTATTGCTATAGCCACCATCAACAAGAAAAAGGAGAGGAAAATTGAGATGCTACTATATATAGGGTCTCTTGAAAAGAGGACATCTCTTAAAGAACATTATGGTTTCTCAAGCTCTGCTTATAGGGATTTGAAGGAAGCATCTTTCATACTCTTTCCATCAAATTTGCTCTCTAAAAACTTATCTCTTGTAGTATTCTTCATACTTTTAATGTGGGATTTTGTTGAGATCTTTTGTTCAACATGTTGTAAGGGAGATAAGACATTCATCTTTGATATTTGTGTTTAGGATGAACTAACACCTTCATGTCTAGTAGATTTACGATGAGCTAGCACCATTATGTCTAGTGTAGGTGGGAGGTGTTTTTGCACCTTGATGTCAAGGAGATTATAATAGACAAACTAGTGCTTTAGTGATTTAGTGGTAGCCCAAGGAGATCTTAAAAAGTTGATGTAGGGGAAGCCTCGCGTTGAGGTTATTATCAAATCATGTGTGTGATTATCAATGACGTTCATCTCATTTACCTACAAATAGCTTCTTTTGCCATTTAAAGTCAAGGTTGATTTAGCCATAAGTTGTTTAAATATCCAATTCAACCCCCCCCCCCCCCCAAATTGTTGTTATGGAAAATTTTCTTTCATCCTCTATCTCTGTTGAGTTCTCTACTTGTCACGCCCTGATATTTAGCAGCGGAATAAACACGGGGGAGTGAACGATACTAACAGGGCGTATCACAGTTGAATAGCGCAGAGTCATGATTGAATATAATAACACATTCGAGACTAAATATGGTCACCAAAAGTATGCTTTATTCCATTCCATTCAACTAGATACAACCTCACAAAAGAAGAATGACTGAAAGGTTTATTAATCAAATAACAACGTTTCTCTAATACATCGACTACTCAAATTTCTACTTCTAAGCTGACAACTATTCATATGATAGGTGCTCGTCACTCTTGCCCTGTCCCATCTGACTCCACTGGTTCCTCATCACTACCTGAAAAGGCAGGATGATAGGTGGTGAGTGAACTAGCTCAGTATGATTTACATCTCAATATTGTGCGGGCACTAATATACATGATTAACATTTTAAATAGGCAGATATGCACATGAATATGATGACAATGCATGCGATACTAACAGATTGAATAGCAGAGTAGAACGGATATCATATCAGATCAAATGTCGAGTTGCATATACAATGGACAGATATTTCAAGAGTAGAATCGTATCAAATGAGATTGGCCATATTCAGACAGATATCATGCGTTCACATGATCAGACGTATCATATCAAATCATATCATATCAGATCAAATCAGACTTATCATATCAAACGAAGGCACATTCCCACAAATCTTGCATATCGTATCAGTGCCATGCCACGCACCACAAGTCCATACTCCCGCGGTAATAAGTACGTTGGGGTGCTCCTCCCCAGGACCAGACAGGGCCCTTATTGCACAGGCATTAGTCAAATTGGACCGAAGTCCCACGTTGTGCCGAACAAACATATTCATATTATGGCCACAGAGTTTCAATGGCAAGCTCATGGTAAAAAGGAACATGATCATCATAGAGTCAAGGTATGACAATAGCTCAAGAGAACAAGGCAGGATAACGACGTATCTTATGTTTCATAAATCATAATGTCTTGACATGAGGATGTTTCTAAAGACAGATCTTATGTAGAACATGTGCTTTCCTAACATGTATGCAGATGGACAGATAATAATTTAACACCGGAAAGTATGTAACTATTGAACTCATATGCAAATCATGACATTAACTCCACTACAAGTCCACACTAACATGTATTCATCCCCACACTCATCATGTTCTTATCTTATCATTTGACAATAAGAAGATCACAAGAAATCAAATGAACATAAGGACAATCACAATTCCACATTAGAATAATATTCATATCATTACTATTTTTCAATGGGTTGATTATTTTAGGTCCATGCACATATATAACATTATGCACATGCTAGTAGACATCATGTAATGATCAGACCCAAAATATGTATTTTTTGTAAGGGTAGTGTCGACACACCCCTTGCTGGTGTCGACACAATGCTTCAAACACAAGACAAAATAATGCAAAACTGGTCAAGTAGTGTCGACACTAGATCAGGTAGTGTCGACACAGTGCTTCAAATACAAGGCAAAAGGTCAAGTTGTGACGGAACGCCTCGGCCAAGCCGTTAAACCGATAACGTACTTGATCCGAGTCCGCCTCCCGCGAACGGGCCGAAGCCTCGCAAGGGATACCACACCACAGTCCGTGTAAACACAAAGGAACACACCACACTTTATATATATTTCACAAGTTACATAGCCATATTTCCACAAAAACTGAAAAGAAGTACAAGAGCCTAGGGCATACCCCGGGGTACAACTGAAGAAAATAAACAACTAACTACACTACACTGCTGAGCTGCTACTACACAGCTGGAGGTACCGACCCTGCACCGCTACGGCGCGGCTCTGAACTGGACGACGGTCGTGAAACGTCCTCCTCGCTCTCACCTGTGGGGGTAGGGGGAGCCTCGCTAGTCATGGCTCAGTAGGGAACTCCCCCAACACGAGCAAAACCAAACCACAGGTACGAAGCAGTAAGTAAATAGTACCAACAATTTATAGAACAGCTAAGCAAGATATAAAAGCTGTAAAAGTACTCACCGTCTGCCGACTACAAAAAAACAACTGTAATAATTAAACGGCAAACCGGTACAGGTGTACAAGCTAAAGTAGAGACAGCCAACCACGAGCCACGTGAACTGGTTCGCGACACCAGAAACTGACTCGGACAAGCTAACACAGGTCTACCTCTCAGTCTCGCAGCCACGGACGAAAGGTCCAACTGCCGCTCCACGTGAAAAGGTCAAGCAACTGTGGAGACCAACTAAACACCACCACCTGTGGACCATACGGTCACAGGCCCATGCCTGACACCTCTAGAGATCCTGGCCCGGAACTCTCTAGAGTGAGGCACTGGAAAAGGACTAGCTGGGGTCCAGTACATCTACTGGTGTCCGTACCCCAATACGAGCGCACTACAAGTGACTAAAAACAAACACAAGTGTCACTGTCCCACTGTCGTCTTTCCCTCAGCCGGACGTACAACTCAAACACAGGAGTGAGGGTGTCCAGGTCAGACGACACAGACCTCGACGGTACAACACAAGTACCGGGATAAAGCCCCGAGCTAACAGCCTGGCTCACAAAGAACCTGGGGCACCCAACTGGAGAGGTAACAACGGTAGGCGTCGTACTACTTGCCACGTACACAAAACCACGTGCACGTCACACACAAACCACGTGAAACATCACGTAAACCTCAAGTAACAACAGTCCACTACATGTGAACCCAACTGTACTCGCGTGAACAACACGCAGCCTCGAAAGTAAGTAACTAACTGCATACCCCGTATGCTAAACATAGAAACCATGTGCACTCAGTGCACCACAGGTGCCAACGCACCATTCATTATCGATAAATACCATAAACAGTCATTTCTGCTTATACACAAGTTGGCGGCAACATCGACTGCCGCTTATGGGAAGTAGACGGTAGTGGATCTGGCCGTCTATATCCCGGCTGAAGAACCTGGCGTCAATCGATGTGACGCTAAGCTCTTCAACCCAGTTCCTGCAGAAACCCTAAGCCGATCCTACATACATTCTGATCCCAAAGCCATCGAGGAAAACGTAAGGAAATAATTCCTCTAACATCCAACATTATAATTAAGCTATAACAACATGTTTTACTACTCAAATTCATCAAACCACCCATTGACCCCGCATGGTGCAACTTAATCCGAAAATGCAATTAAACATGTTGATTCATGTGGTTAAATCAGTTTATGATCCTAAAGAGTACAGGGTTCGTTCCCTACCTTAGAATGCACTTAAACCTCTTAAACTCTCCGATTCTCACCAAGCTCCCCGCGAGCTCCTACGGCAATTACACCATGCCACGACGTTTCTTCGTCCGATTCGACAACGCCACACGTTCCACGATCCTCCAATCACTCTCCTGTGACTGTTGGAAGCTTTAGGGATACGGGGGCGTGAAGCTAGGGCAAGGGAGAGAGAGAACCAGGTGGAAAACCTGCTCTCGGGTGACCCTATAACCTGCAGAATGCACAGGTTGGCGTCAACCCATCTGCCGTTTAAGGCAACCGCCACCATAAACGTCCATATCCCTGCCGCCAAGATCATGCAGTCAACGGCAACTTACCTGGATGCCAACAAGTCAACGACCACCCCTGACCGCCAACTCATACTCAACTGCAGCAGGTCCTATTTCATTTCGTGACCTAACCTGCACCACACCTGCACACACCACGCGTCTACACCACACTGGCCTCACAACGGCCATCACAACCACAACACACACGATCCAAAAGGATCAGAAAATAAGCGACGTTACATTACTATCATCTAAAAAGAAAATTTCTACCTCTAAATTCATAATACAACTCAAAGATAAACAACTTAAGCATACACACTTTTACAATTACTATCATCTAAAAAGAAATACAAAAGCTTATTCAAACAGATAGGGATACCCTTTAGCCATTTCCTCGGCTAACTCTCAGGTATCCTCACCCTAACCTATTTTCCCATCTCACTTTAACCAACTCGATTTCTTTATTTCTCAGCTTCTTTATCTTTCGATCTGTGATCTGCACCGGATACTCTGGCATAGTCATATCCGGCCTCAGGTCACCACCTTGCAATCTGATTATTTGAGGGATCTTCAATACACTTTCTAACATAGAAAACATGAATATATCATGAACATCCGCAAAATCTGCTGGCAAATCTAGCCTATAAGTTGTTTCCCCAATTTTCTCAATCACCTGGAAAGGTCCCACATACCTTGGACTCAACTTTCCAGTCTTACCAAACCTCATAAATACCGTTACTCGGGGAAACTCTCAAGAAAACCAAATCTCCCACCTCAAACTGAAGTGGTCTTCTCCGATTATCTGCATAACTTTTTTGCCTGCTTTGAGCTGCCTGCAATTTTTTCTTAATAAGCTTCACTATTTCTGTGGTTTGCTGAATCAATTCAGGACCCACTAATGCCTTTCTCCCACTTCATGCCAGTTCATTGGGGTTCTACATGGCCTTCCATATAAAGCCTCATACGGTGCCATCCCAAGACTGGTATGATAACTATTATTATAGGCAAACTCAACCATTCCCAAATGATGCTCCAGCTACCTCCCATACTAAACAACAAGCCCTTAACATATCTTCAATAGTCTGGATAGTCCTCTCTACTAACATCTATTTGGGGATGATAAGCGGAGCTATATCTCAGCTCAGTACCAATTACTTCTGCAGACTTCTCCAAAAACAGAAGTAAATCTTGGATCTCTATCAGATACAATAGTCTTCAGAATACCATGCAATGGAACAAATCTTTTCAACATAAACCTTTGCTAATGTGTCCACTGTCCAAGACATACTTACGCCACTAATCTGCACACCTTGGTTAATCTGTCAACAAATACCCATATTCCATTATGCCGGTACTCGATTGGTAAACCTGCTACAAAGTCCATAGCAATATCATCCCATTTCCACTGTGGAAGGGGTACGGTTGCAATAGACCTCCAGGCTTCTGATGTTCTGCTTTAATCTGTTGACAGATAGCACACCTTGCAACAAACTCTGCTATTTCTTTTTCATATGAGGCCACCAAAAATGCTTCCTCAAATCATGGTACATTTTAGTACTACCTGGATGGATAGTATACCTAGATTTATGAGCCTCTTCCAACACTCGCTGCTTACTTCTCTTTCTGCCGGAACAAACAACCTGCCTCTGAGCCTACCACACAATATCATCAATGGTAACTCCTTCCATTTTCACAATTTCAGCTAAACTTACAGCTGCTCTCTGAGCCTTAACAATCTGCCAATACAAGGACGGCTCTACAGCACTAGCAGCTAATACAGCCCGTCGCTGACTATGGGCACATACAGGAGTTCTCCACTATCTCTTCATACAGCTTCCATTTTTATCATCATCAGATTACATATGCTTTTTGCTCAAGCATCCGCTACAACATTGGCCTTACCGGATGGTAAGCCAAATGAAATCATAATCTTCAAGTATTCAATCCATCTGCACTGACGAAGATTTAAATCTTTCTGAGAGAAGATATACTTCAACTTTTATGATCTGTAAAGATCTCAAATCTTTCGCCATACAGATAATACCTCCACATTTTCAAAGCAAACACAACTGCTGCCAATTCCAAATCATGAGTGGGGTAATTCTCTTCTGCTGGCTTCAATTGTCTGGACGCATAAGCTATCACCTTGCCATGCTGCATAAGCACTGCTCCAAGTCCTCTCCTTGAAGCATCAGTATACAACACAAAACCACCACTTCCTGTCGGTAATGTCAATATAGGTGCTGATGTAAGTCTTTTCTTCAATTCCATAAAACTTTTCTGACATTCACCGGACCACACAAAAGGCACACCTTTTCTGGTCAATTTAGTCATAGGTGCCGCAATAGAAAAATCTGAATAAAGCGCTATAATAAACCTGCTAATCCCAGAAAACTTCTAATCTCGGTTATTGTCTTAGGCACTCCCATCACACTGCTTCACTTTACTTGGGTCCACTGC
>JACBKR010000764.1:0-52450 GCA_014218235.1 Colocasia esculenta
TACTCAGAAATCAAAATGATGAACCTGAAGAAGATCCACAACAAGAAGAACCTCAAGCTGAAACTCCTCAAACACACCCTCCTCCAAAACAACCTCCTCATATGCAAGATCAACCAGGACCTTCAACAATCACAAATGTCAGGTACTCTAAAGATCATCCACTTGAGAACATAATAGGAGATGTGAATGAAAAAGTTCAAACTAGGTCTCAAGTTAGAGAAATAGTTGCACAGGATCATCTAGATTTTGTGTCTCACGTGGAACCTAAAAATGTTGAAGAAGCTTTAAAGGAAAACTCATGGATTGATGCTATGCATGAGGAGCTTGGGCAATTTCAGAGAAATAATGTCTGGAGTCTCGTCCCTAGAACCACTGAAATTTCTGTCATAGGGACAATATCAGTTTTTAGGAATAAACTAAATGAATAGGGTAAAGTGGTGAGAAATAAGGCTAGACTGGTTACAAAGGGATATAATCAGGAATTTGGTGTTGACTTCGAAGAATCCTTTGCTCCTGTAGCTAGGCTAGAAGCAGTTAGAATCTTGTTAGCATATGCATGCTCAAACAAGTTCAAGTTCTTTCAAATGGATGTTAAAACTACCTTCTTGAATGGTTACATCAAAGAAGAAGTCTATGTCTCTCAACCACCTGGCTTTGAGTATCATGATAAACCTAACCATGTATATAAACTACACAAAGCTCTTTATGGTTTGAAACAGGCACCCCGGGCTTGGTACGATAGACTAAGCATATTTCTGGTAAGCAAAAACTACTCAAGAGGTAAAGTATTCAAACGCCACCATTCTTGCGCAAAACCCCTCAACTGATAGGTATCTAACACAACTCTGTCCGCTGCTGGACACCTCATAGTCGTAAAGACCCTCTCAATCTCATGAATCCAGTGCTCAGCTGTGTCTGGATTCGGCCCTCCTGAATAAGTAGGCGGTTACAACCTCAAAAATTTTCAACCTGCAATACTGGCTCTTCCGCTGCTAATACCGGTGGTGGTGGTGGTACAGGTGCTACAAGAGGCACTCTACCCCTAGCGGTGGCGGGACTGGAGCTACAGGAACAACCCCTCCGACCCCAGGTGATACAGCTACCGGCGGTACCAGCGCCTGCTGATCCATCCTCATCCGGATATCGGTGAGACTCTCCCAGATCCTCTCTATCACACGCTGAGTGGTCTCCTCCGTCTCATCTCCTCCACCACCCCAATCTCTCCTATCAGCCATCTCAGGTTCCTGCACAAACAAAGCACCAACCACAAGCAAAACAACGAATCTTTAGAAACCAAGGCAACTACCAGCAGTGTACCAGTTCTGAAATAGGGCTATGTAATCTTCTAATTCCCTTATATTTACACGGACCTTGCTCTGATACCAACTGTGACGGAACGCCTCGTCCAAGCCTGTTAAACCGATAACAGACTTGACCCGAGTCCGTCTCCCGCGAACGGGTCGAAGCCTCGTAAGGGATATCAAACTCAAGTCCATGGAAACACAAAGGAACACACCATTTCTTATATATAATTCACAAGTTTACATAGCCATATCTCACGAAATAAAAGAAAGTACACAAGTCTAGGGCATACCCCGAGGTACAACTGGTACAACTAAAGTAGAAGAACTACTCTGCTTGAGGTGCTGGCCTAGCTCCGCTGCGACGCAGCTCTGAACTGGACGACGGTAAGGAAACCTCTTCCTTGCCCTCACCTGTAGGGAGTAGGTGTGAACCTCGCTAGTCACTGGCTCAGTAGGAAACTCCCTCAACACCGAGCAAATCAAGTACAGGTACGAAAGCCGTAAACTGCACTGACAATTTATAGAACAACTAAATAGATATTAAAGCTGTAAATGTACTTACCGCTTGCCGACTGCTGAAGCAACTGTAATAAATAAACGGCAAAGCTCAAACACGTGTACGAGCTAAAGTAGAGCCCGCCACACTCGAATCACGTGAACTGGTTCACGACACCAGTAACTAACTCGGACAAACAAACACAGATCTACCTCTCAGTCTCGCAGCCACGGACGAAAGGTCCAGCTACCGCTCCACGTGAAAAGGGCAAGCAACTGTGGAGACCAACTAACACTACTCCTGCGTACCACGTGGTAGCAGGCCCATGCCTGGCACCTCTAGAGACCCTTGCCTGGGCTCGCTAGAGTGAGGCACTGGAAAAGGACTAGCTGGGGACCAGTGTCGACTACCGATGTCCGTACCCCCAACTACGAGCGCGCTACAAGTGACTAGAAACAAACACAAGAGTCACTGTCCCACTGTCGTCTTTCCTCAGCCGGACGTACAACTCAACTAAGGAGTGAGGGTGTCCAGGTCAGACGACACAGACCTTGACGATATAGCACAAGTACCAGGACAAAGCCCCGAGTTAACAGCCTGGCTCATAGAGAACCTGGGGCACCCAACTGGAGAGGTAACCATGATAGGCATCTACCACCTGCCACGCACACAGAAACCACGTGCACACTGCACAAACCACGTGAAAACTCACGTAAACCTCGTGTACCGATAGACCACAACATGTGAACGCAACTTGCCTCATGTGAACTCCATGTCCACAGGCAAACCACTGACTAGCTACGTAATCTGTGAGCTAACCTTGTAAATCACACGCTTCCTAGAGCGCCACAAGTGCTAATGCACTGCTTATCATTATTGAGCACACCGATAACGATAATTGAATAAGCAACGTACGAAACACATGCATGTTCAGACCTCTCGGGCCAAGTCGCGACAACCCATTGAATCACCTTCAGAAGGCGTCGCTGTGATATGCCGCATTCAGCCAAACTTAACGTGACACATCGCTACGTCGCGTTCAGGTCGTGACTAAGGGACCCGTCGCCTTAGCTGGCGAGAACCCTAATCCAGGTTCCTTCCATAGGACCCCATTCCATAGCATGCAAACCACCCTTAATTCACCATTTCCATGCTTTTGTGATCTCCTAAGCATGATATCTATGTTATAACTGCGTTAAACTAATTGGAACCTTATCCCACGCAATTTACACCCCGAAAACGAGAAGAGTTCACCTACCTTCACGAAGAACACACTGTGTGATGGTTCCTTGGCGTTTCCCTTGCTTCCCCTGGACTCCTTCAGCGAGAACACGCCGAATCCACCGAATCCCACACGAAATCGCCAAAGCTCCCCCCCCCCCCCCCCCCCCCGGCCGAGCAGAACCCTCGTGCGTTCTGCTTGGCTGGGGTCATTAAAAACTGACAACGGTTAGGATCGCGACCCATCGTGGCGTCCCGGCCAGATCGCGAAGTCCTTGGGCGTCGCCTTCCCAAGTCCAACGCCCCAGCGCCTTCCACGTGGTGCGCATGCAGACGTTCCCCCTGTTCTGGCGGCAACATGATTGCGACGGTCCCTCCTGTCACGTTTCAGAACGCGACGCCCCACGCTGTCGCGATGACAGGCAGAGATCTCAGGGGTATTGCAGGCCCGAACTATCGGCTCAGCGAGCCTCAGAACCACACGCGTGCACCACACACAACCCACATTGGCCTCACAACGGCCACCACACACACTAAACGCAGGATCTATGAGGATCTAAAAAATGCGCAACGTTACACCACGGCTACCCCCTCATATTTTTTCAGGTTATCATTGATGTCTCCAAAAGTATCTTTATTCCAGCTTCGAAGGGCACATCTGACAGCTTTAAGCTTTTATTGGAGGACAACAAAAGGATGATAGTGCCAAGCAGATGGAGCTGCCCACGCGGCTTTGACAGTATCCAGGAAAGTCTCATGAGTGATCCACATAGACTAAAATGTAAACCTAGCTAGATGAGGATTTGACGTATTGAAGGTAACCAGCAGAGGAGCATGATCAGAAGTGTATCTTGGGAGATGCCTCACCTGAAGGCCCATGCAGGTATCATTGCACTTATAATTACACAGGAATCTGTCCACCCTAGCCCTCACCGACGCCAGGCCAGTACGTTTATTCGACCAGGTGAATTCAGCACCAATAAACCCCACGTCCGTGAGAGATGCCCCAGATTTGAAAGCATTGAAATCTAGCATGCCATGTAACTGGACAGGTCTCCCACCTTTCTTCTCAGACGGAAGAGAGACAATTAAAGTCTCCCCCCACCAACCAGGGCACATCCAAATTAAGTGAAAATTTAAGTAATTCATCTAACAACACGCGTCTGTACCTAGCCTGGCAGCTAGCATAAACCACCGTAAATATATAGAAATTTTATTATCCTGTTGGAGACCCATGGTGACGTGCTGATTTGAGCAGTTGACCATTTGGAGGGAGAGATTACGCCAAAACACCCAAATATTGGAGTCCTCCCCTGTATTACCTAAAACACAATCCATGCTGAGATATGAACGAATTTTATTAGCCCGGTTTATAGAAACCTTGGGCTCCGCAATGGCAAGAAAATTTTCCATGTGGCTTCTAACCAATCTCTTCAACGATCGCCTGGAGGCTAAATTAGCTACACCTCTGATGTTCCAGTATAGTAAGGGAGAATTCATGTAGACGAGTATCCTGAAGATAGACCCACTGCCGCCTTAGCCTTCGACCGAGTAGTAGCACCCGTAATCACCAGCTTTCTATCCTTTGTTTTATCACCAACAGCAGGCATGTAAATATTTTCCATATCTGCTAAGATAAAGATTTTATTAAGAATCGCATCAGCCGGTTTTAAGTTGGCAACGTTGATATAAGGAAGGTCATCTTCTTCTCCGGCAACTATCACCGGAGGATCTTCCACCACCGTTGGAACCTCCTCAATAACAGAGCCATGCAAACAAGAACCAGCATAAAGCCCCTGAGGAACCAAACTGTCCCCTTTTGTGCCACAGCTATGTTGATAATGTTCTCAGAAGGCAATAAAATGCAAAAATCCAAACTGGGAAGGTCTTCATCTTCCCGGCGGCCGCAGCCACCGGAAAACTCCCAACTTCCGACGATCCAGCATGAATAACATTAGTAGTGACTGCTTCAGGATCAGAGACATGTAGGCAAACGTTAGGCTTTTTCCCATGCACTCCCTGCAATGACAATATCCTTTGATCTTCCTGAACCTGGACCCCCTTTGAACTACCACCTTGATACTTCTAAGATAAAGGACTCGATTGCACCGGAGATGAAACCTTCTGCTTCTCATTCAAAACTGAGACGCTAACTTGACCCCCTTGAACCCCCTGGTCCGAAGAACTACCATTAACCTCTTCCACAAAAGGATCACAGTCCATTAAAGGAGCAAAAGAATTATTCAATAAAAGGGCTAAGCCTTCCGCTGTTACCTCCGCCCGCCTAGACTTATTGGCCTTGGTAACTTGAGGTTGCGTAACAGTCACCAGATCAGAATGCAAACCATAAGAACCGTCAACCACATGCATGTTGTAAAAACAGTGGGATAATGGCATAATGCATGGCGATTCATCAACATATAAATAAGTGTAAACCACATGGTAACAAATAAAAAGTAACATGTACATAGGCGCATCCCACAAACAGAAATATAACATGAGATTACAGATAATAAGCATGGCGATTACAGCAAAATGAAAGCGCGAAAGACGACTGTGGAGGCGTTCCATAATGGAACTTGCCTTAGCGATTCCGTAAAGCGAAAGCTATATCGAAACCAAATCCTCTACTACGAAAAAGCTAGGGCAGGAAGCATGCATCGAACACCGGAGAGAGCGTCCGACAATGACCCCGGTGGTCTGAACACCAGAGAGCGACGGCGAAGACGCACCCGGACGGGAAGGCGACGACGGAGCACGGAGACCTCCCCGGTAAGCAGTCCGACGCGGGGAGAGGGCGAGAGAGAGAGCAGTCGGGTCGCGAGCGGTTCCTCCAGACGAAGAGTCAACAGGCATTTCAGATTTCGGTAACCACGATTAGGGAGACCCTAATCACTATATGAGACGCCTCACACCTGCAGAACCCAAGACAATGGGCCGTTCAGGGAACAGGTCTAAACAGGCCAATCTCTCCAAGAAAAGAGGGAAAACGCAAAAATAATAAGCAAAAAGGTACCAAGGCAAGCCGGCTGGACCGTGTCATCACACGCGCGCGCCCGCCCAGCCCCGCCCGGCCCGGCAGCGCGCATGTCTGATATGGTCTAGCATAACTCCACCCTTGTCTATAAGACATAGTCCCATGGACATTAGGGGTTATGAAGCCCTTAACTCCTTAGGGGTATCCCATGTGGGACTAAAGACCCCTCACATAAGGACAACATAACACAACTTTTGAGGTACCTTTTACTTTATCAAACTTTTGTGTTTCTTTTCTCCCATTCTTAGAATTGCCCTTCCTTTAGCCACATTTTACCCAACATTCCCCCACAAACACAAGGTTTGATAATGAGGAATAAACAAGAGGATAAACATACCATGCTTTCAGTAAAGGTACCTTTCAGGTTTGAACCTTTACCTAAGTATTCCAAATCTGACTCTCACAGAACCGAAGTGAACTATCTTGAACTTGATTCTTTGGAGTAAGAGTTGTCAAAGGAAACAACATGATATAGGTTAAGATAGCAATCGCAAAGGTAGCGCCTTCTAGCTATGCACCCTTTCCTGTATCATAAGTACATTCAGGAATAACCCAATTCCTTAACTGCGGCCTCACAATAGTACTTATTTAGGTGGGCTTCTCCAAGGATGCACTGCTGACATCCTGCCTTACCAGGCTTGAACACATTAAGAGTATACAACTCATCCTAACATTGCAGTTATAGGCACTAGCTTTAGGATTCAGGGGAGGAACTCAGATATGAGATATCTAATGATTTGAGTGCCTACCAGCTCTCTCAATCAGCTTGTTATTACCACATTGAACCTTCTTTGTAGGATCTCTACTCAGATAGGTTGGGTTGCTACTAAAGGAGAACATTTGATGGGTTTCAGTCCCATCCCCATCCTAAATTTCTGGACTTGATTTTTATTTAGTCCCTTAGTCAGAGGATCAGCTGTGTTGTCCTTGGTACCAACAAAATCCACAGCCATCACTCCCCCTGAGACACTAACTCCCTTACAGATTTCAATCTGAGTTGGATGTGTCTCCTTTCTTTCTGATTATACTTTGAACTTTTGATCTTGGCAATTGTAGTCATATTATCACAATGCACAGAGATCGCAGGTATAGACTTACTCATCAAGGCAGTTCATAAAGAAGACCCCTGATCCATTCAGCCTCCATACCAGTAGTGTCCAAAGTGCACAGTTCAGCCTCAAAAGTAGACCGAGACAAAATGGTTTGCTTAGTCGACCTCCAGGCGACAGCACCACCTCCCAGGGTAAAGACATACCCTGTGACACCATTGCTCCCTGAGTTTTCAGCTATCCAGCTTGCATCACTATCCTTCAAGGACAGCAGGGAATTTCCCAAAATGCAAGCCTAGAGTCATAGTACCTTTCAGGTACCTTAGCACTCTATCCAAGCCTTCCCAGTGAGTATGGTTAGGACAGCTAGTGTATCTACTGAGTTTAGACACTGCATATGAAATGTCAGGTCTAGTACAGTTTGCAAGATACATTAAGCTTCCTATTACTTGGGAATACCGCAATTGAGACACAGGAATCCCATTCTTATTCTTGCAGAAAACTCTAGAAGAAAACTCTAGAAGGATCATAGGGTGTAGAGACAGCTTTGCAATTCTGATAGCCAAATTTCTCTAACACTTTCTCATATAATGAGACTGAGAAATAGCTATCCCTTCAGCTGATCTGGTCAGCTTTAGTCCCAGAATTACACTAGCTTCACCCATATCCTTCATCTCAAAGTTTCTACTCAAGAATGATTTAGTCTCAAGTATCATTCCCAAATTGTTCCCGAACAACAAAATATCATCTACATACAGACATAGGACAACATAATCATCACCATTTATCTTGTAGTAAACACACTTATCAGACTCATTGACTTTAAAGTCAAATGACATGATAGTGATGTCAAATTTTTCATGCCATTGCTTAGGGGCTTGTTTCAATCCATATAAGGATTTAACAAGTCTACAAACTTTGTTCCCACTACCAGGTGCTGTAAACCCTTCAGGCTGATCCATATAGATCTCTTCATCAAGATCACCATTAAGGAAGGCAGTCTTAACATCCATTTGATGGATGGTCAGATCATATATGGAAGCCAAAGCAATCAGTACCTAATTGTGGTAATCCTGGTTACAGGGGAATATTATCAAAATAGTCTATCCCCTCCATCTGTTTGAACCCCTTAGCAACTAACCTAGCTTTAAACTTGTCAATGGTTCCATCAGGATTTAGCTTCTTCTTAAAGACCCATTTGCATCCAATGGTCTTAGAACCAGGAGGAGGATCGACCACCTCCCAAGTGCCATTAGCGATTATGGAATCCATTTCGCTCTTTATGGCTTCCTTCCAATGTCGTGCCTCAGGAGAGGCCATGGTATCCTTGAAGGTAGGAGGATCACCCTCGATTTGGAAAGCAATAAAATCACTTCCAAAATCCTTGGCAATCTTTTATCTTTTACTCCTTCTAGGTTCTACTTCCTCTTCCTGACTATCAGAATCAGGATGAGAGTTGGATGCACTTGCCCCCACATTTGTCATCTTTTCCACATGATCTGGAATGGATGAAGATGTGGATGGCCCAGCCTCAGAAGACACAGATTGAGGTAAACCAGTCTTCATGGGAAACACATTCTCAAGGAATGTAGCATCACGAAACTCAACTATGGTGTTAACATCTATGCCAGGAATCCAGACTTAATCACTAGAAACCTGTATGCATAGCTGTTTTCAGCATAGCCTAGAAAGACCGTGTCAACTGTTTTAGGTCCCAGCTTTTTCCTCTTGTGTTCAGGGACAAGTGCCTTAGCTAGGCACCCCCACACTTTAAGGTATTTCAAGCTAGACTTTTTATTTCTCCAAAGTTCATATATACTACCATCTTTATGTTTCAGGGGAACATAATTCAGAATACGACAAGCCGTATTCAATGCTTCCCCCCACATATAGTTAGGTAGTCCTGAACTCTGCAGGAGAGAGTTGACCATGTCTATGAATACATGATTCTTTCGTTCAGCTATCCCATTAGACTGTGGGGAATAGGGTAGTTGTCTCATGAACAATGCCATTGTCTTGGCAATATTCACTAAACTGGTTAGAGGTATATTCTCCACCCCTATCAGACCTCAACCTTTTAAGCACCCGACCTGTTTGTGTATTTCTGCTTCTTTCTTAAAGATGATAAACTTCTGTAAAGCCTCATCCTTAGACTTAAGCAAATACACATAGCAGTATCTACTACAGTCATCTATAAAGGTAATGAAATACTTTCTATGATCCCTAGTCAATATGCCATTAAATTCACAGATATCAGAATGCACAAGATCCAGAATTTCTGAATCTCTCACTACAACTTAAATGGCTTTTTGGGCTGTTTAGCCTGTACACAGATATCACACCTCTTAGAATTATCAATAGCATAATTAGAATCAATTTCAGGTTCATCATTCGTTTTAAAGAATTGAAATTAATATGTCCTAAACGTCCATGCCATAAATTAGATGAATCAACGACATTATATGCCACAGAAACAGATGTAGAAACAACATCAACATCTAAATTTTTATTCATCACATGGTTCACATACACTTTAAACAACCCATCAGATAAATAACCTTTACCAATAAAAGTTTTCTGACACAAAATAACAACTTTATTACATTTAAAGTTCAACTCATAACCTCTCTAACCAACCTAGAACCTGATAAGATGTTCCTCCTAACACTAGGAACATGGTGCACACTGTGAAGAGACAGTACACGTCCTGAAGTAAACTTCAGATCCACGCGTCCAATTCCCATCACGGTAGCAGTGCTGCCATTACCCATCGTCACGGAGCAATCATTGGTGGCCTGATAAGACACAAAGTTAGCCCTGTCAGCACATAAATGTACATTGGCTCCAGTGTCAACTAACCACTCATTAGGTTCATAAATAGTAAATTTGAGGGTTTAGAGAAACATACGTGTCACCAGAAGAGTCTCCACCGTCACTACATTGACCTGAGCTGGATTCTCAGCAGCCTTATGGGTCAACTTTTCTTTCCGTGGGTTTAGAGAAACATACGTGTCACCAGAAGAGTCTCCACGGTCACTACATTGACCTGAGCTGGATTCTCACAGTCTTATGGGTCAATTTTTCTTTCCGTTTAGGGCAATCCCACGAAGTGACCCTTTTGACCACACACCCAGCATTCTCCAGACTTCTTCTTCTTCTGAATTTTTCCTTTGGGTTTCATTTGTGTAGTTGAACCTGTCTTGGGTTTGCCTTTGACATCTTTATTCTTATATTTTACCATAAGATTTGCACTAGCCTCCACAGGCATCCCTGGTTTCTCCTTTCTATGTTCCTCTTCAATGGCAATGGCTCTCATCAAGTCATCAGAGAAATAGATCCCTTTCTATGTTTGAGAGTCATTCCAAAGTCCTGCCAGGTCTTTGGAAATTTCTCATTATGCACATGACTTGAAATTTTTCAGGGAGTTTCATGTCACCCTCTGCAAGCCGTGGATCTTAGGAGAAACTCATGTGCCTGTTCGGCTACAATCTATCCTCCAACATGTGAAACTTGAGGAACTTGCCGACGAATACTTTTCCAGACCATGGTCCTCGGTATTGTATTTCTGGTCAAGTTCATCCCACAGTGCCTTCGAGGTTAGGAATGTAGAAGAACTATAGACATCAAACAGACATCTGCCAGTGCAGTCAGTATGCACCCATGTCCAAGTCTATCTTTCTCCTTCCATTCCTCAGCCTTTGCTGCACTTGCAAAATCGCCCTCAATCACTTTAGGGGGATCAGACTCTATAACCGAGATCAACCCGATCATTGTCAACCAAATCTTCATCCGTTGTTGCCAACGTTTGAAGTGTTGCCCTGCAAATTTCGCAGGCATACCAGACATGTCCACTTTCGGGCTAAACGATGAGGATGAAGCCATGATCAATACTTTCTCTAAGACTGTTGTAAAAACAGTGGGATAATGGCATAATGCATGGCGATTCATCAACATATAAATCAGTGCAAACCACATGGTAAACACAATAAAAAGTAACATACATAGGCACATCCCACAAACAGAAATATAACATGAGATTACTGATAATAAGCATGGCGATTACAGCAAAATGAAAGCGCGAAAGATGACTGTGGAGGCGTTCCATAATGGAACTTGCCTTAGAGAAAGTATCGCCCCCACTATACGTGAGATGGGGTCTGGCGACCTTCTCCCAGGGTACAACCATGAGACACAGAATCGGTCTCGCACAAGAGCGATTCCGTAAAGCGAAAGCTATATAGAAACCAAATCCTCTACTACGAAAAAACTAGGACAGGAAGCATGCACCGAACACCGGAGAGAGCATCCGACAATGACCCCGGCGGTCTGAACACCGGAGAGCGACGACGAAGACGCACCCGGACGGGAAGGCGACGACGGAGCGCGGAGACCTCGCCAGTAGCAGTTCGACGCGGGGAGAGGGCGAGAGAGAGAGCAGTCGGGTCGCGAGCGGTTCCTCCAGATGAAGAGTCAACAGGTGTTTCAGATTTCGGTAACCACGATTAGGGAGACCCTAATCACTATATGAGACGCCTCAGCCCGCAGAACCCAAGACAATGGGCCGGTTCAGGGAACCGGTCTAAACAGCCCAATCTCTCCAAGAAAAGGGGAAAACACAAAAATAAGAAGCAAAAAGGTACCAAGGCAAGCCGGCTGGACCGCGTCATCACACGCGCGTGCCCGCCCAGCCCGGCCCGGCCCGGCGGCGCGCATGTGTGATATGGTCTAGCATAACTCAACCCTTGTCTATAATACATAGTCCCATGGACATTAGGGGTTATGAAGCCCTTAACTCCTTAGGGGTATCCCATGTGGGACTAAAGACCCCTCACATAAGGACAACATAACACAACTTTTGAGGTACCTTTTACTTTATAAAACTTTTGTGTTTCTTTTCTCCCATTCTTAGAATTGCCCTTCCTTTAGCCACATTTTACCCAACAATGCAAAGTCGGTTGAGCAAAAGCAGCCTCCTCCTGAACCCGTTGTTCCTGAGAGCCCAGGACTCCCCTTCTAACGATCCCAGACTCAAATTATTCTGCAAACCCATGGAGTCCTGAGCACTGACAATCCCCACTTGGCCTTCGTGGCCATCCTTCTGCCTCCAGAAGCGCTTATGAGCAGCATTTACGTCCTGCTTCCCCTCCTGACCGTTTTTTGCCTCTGAACCACAATCGTGCCGACAGAATCCTTCATCTTCTTGTTGCACTCCGACTCTGCATGCCCAAGCTTATGGCAGAAGCAGCGGACCTCAGGAACTTTATAATAGATGATCTTTTTCCAGAAACCCTCCTGACCACAACCAATCCAAATCCGACTTGGCCTGGGTTTAGCTATATCGAGTTCAACACATACAAAAGCTTCCTGGGTCTGTGTAAAAGCAGAGTCGGTGCATATATTCTCAAGACTTGTCCTAGATTCCCAGCAATGGAACTTAGGAAATCTGGATAATAGTAGTTCATCGGGAGCATGGGGAAACCGATCATATTGGCATGACAGTAGGATCTGTATTGAAGTCAAAATGAGTATCCCATTTAAAGAACCGATATAACAAGCCTTTTATGTACAAGCTCCTCCTCAAGATCACCTTCAGGAAATCTTCCTTATCATCAAAGCGCAGCAACATATGTTTTTGATTTAGCACACTAACAATGAAATCCTTCTTGAGGTCCAGCCTCTGAGTGATGCAGGACTTAATGTCTGGGATGGAACTCCTCCCATAGGCACAGCGAACAATAACTGCTAAGTTGAGAGTGAGAATAGATTTCCTACCTCTTCCCTTGAGAAGAAAGCCGCCGACTCACCGACATCAGTAAAATCCGGAGGCTTTATGCCTGTAGGAACAGAAGGAGGAGGTTTGGTCTCTGCTATGATTTGAGCAAAAGAATGCCAGACCGTGGAAGCCTCCCCAGACGCCACACCATTAAGAGCCTCCCCTCCCACAGCCGAGAAGCCATGAGGGAGAGACCCCCGGCCCCACGCCGGCGGCCAACCACCCCGCAAAATCGCAGAACTTCTCTCTCTAGCTAATCTTTCTAGCTTCGAGCAGACCTTAACCCCCAATCTTCTCAGTATCTTTCTCTCTATATAGTGTGGCCCTTGGATCTTTGTTATAACTATTCCTCTACTTATTTCTACTAAATGTTTAAATAAATTCATCGAAGTGTTCATCAGAAGATTCATCATCCAATAGAGTCGTCAACAGATATTAGTTAAAAACCTATAGTTAACAATTAAATAACTCGTCAAGT
The DNA here is from genome assembly GCA_014218235.1 of Colocasia esculenta. Classification (NCBI taxonomy): domain Eukaryota; kingdom Viridiplantae; phylum Streptophyta; class Magnoliopsida; order Alismatales; family Araceae; genus Colocasia; species Colocasia esculenta. The sequence goes on from JACBKR010000764.1 coordinate 13,359, forward strand.
TTGCCAAATCTCTAGCCACATTATCAAGACATCCCTCACAGAGGATTTGAATAGTGAATATAGTTTTATCTATATTGATATGACTTCATTATATTTGGTAATTAAGCTAAAATTTTCTTCTTTGGAATAATCTTTTCCACAAATTACTTAATCCTCAATTATTCAAGATACCCTAAGTGGAAAAGTGAAAATAATTTGTTCATTATAATATAATATTGGATAGAAAAATCAAATCTTTTTACCATATATGTTGCCTTTTAGATGTAATGATGGTATAACTTTTCAAATAAAAGCTTAAATTTTCTTCTTTTTATAGTTATTTGAAGTCTATTTAATAAAGAGATATAGTCAATGATTAGTCTTTATCCTTGCTTATCTCATTTATTATGTTGGAGAATTATGACTCATTTAGATTACAAGTCAAGTTATCATGTGGTTGTCAAAAAGGAGTCTCATATAACTTAACATATGTTTCTTTTATTTTGCATTTAATATAAAAGTTGAAAGAGATAGATTACGTGACATAATTATTTTTTATCCTTTTTCTACATTGCTCTCTCACAATATTAGAATTATCAACTAGTTATAAGTTATTCCCTTTCATCTGGGTAAAGTTAACCATCAATATATTTATTTAACCACAACTATTCATATTCAGTGGATTCCAAACTATCAAATTGGTAAAAAAAAAAAATATCAAAGTAAAACAAATGCTAATTGTATACTTACGGACACTTACCTATACATAATTAACACTAAAATGGCTCTAACTCACTTTATCTACAGATAACTAAGATATTCATGATTACTATCCACTCAATTAAAATAACATAGGTTGTTTTGTGAATAATCCGGCTATATTTATAAATATACCACTTTGATAAAATTAAGTTATTCATATATAACATCATTATCAAAGTTACATAATAGAGTGAAAACTCATGATAAAACGTTGATAATTAGTTAGAGGACAAACCATACAATAGTGTTGTATATCATTGTTGATAAGAGTTTATCACCATTCAGCCCACATTAGTGGTGGGATAGATATACTTTTGACTATCTACAGGTAAAAAAAGAATTTGACAGTTCTTTATGCTACAGATAGAGAGAAATTGACTTTAATTTTCACAAATAAAAAAAAACAACTTCAAGTGTTGCTTTGGTAAGATATTTCTCTACGGACTATCTTATATATGGGGTGATTAGCCTTTATTAGACATTGATGGACCATATATGCTAATAAATGATAGGATTGCTCAAACAAGGATATGGGTGGTTAATTTTTCTTAGTCCAAACGGATAGACTAACTTATTACCTAAAATTATATATAGATAGTTACCTATCAGCAAATTAAAGTTCCAAAGCAAAATAAGTTAAGAACCCAATTAACTTATTCTTTGAGGGTTTTGCTTAGCCATGACATTTTGATTGCCCACTTTAGTAGAGGGGTAAATTTTGATTACAATGGTAGCATATGAGTTAGTCATTTGGTAGCCTAAGTTGTAATCACATGATAGCGAGGTTACAATGGGGTATGATGGGGGTAACACCTAGATTTGTGTACTTATGTCAAATAATTGGATAAGTTGCTATCTCAGATTAAGCAAAGAAGGTAAGGTAGAGTTTTTTTTATTAGGTGTCATGTCTTCTTTAGTTATTTTTGTATGTGATTGGTGAGGTAAATTTACCTAGGGTTGAGTTACTTTCAAGTTATGTCTCAATTTTAGGTTTCAAATTAGGTAGGTTAGTGTACTGCAAGTGTACATACCCCACTATTAAATTGGGCCACATGGAAATGGTATGAGATGTGTTAATTTATCCAAGTTAAAAATTTCTGGTAATCTACCTCACTTTTAACTAAAAGTTATTTTTTACACTAAATTATTTTGAACTAAAAAATAAAGCCATTTTGATTAGATGCTCAATTAATTAAAATAAATTATCTATAGATAGCATAACTTCTATCCCTTTTTGTGTCGGTAGTTTATATGGTTAAGAAACAAAATAATTTATACCCACCTTTTTGCTCCATTACCTGTAATCACAGGGATTGTACCACCGTGATCGCCAAAAGGTGTAATCACAGGGATTGTACCCCCCCTCGACACAAATATGGATGCTATGATTAGAAGCATGGAAAGTAGGATGTGATCGCCACCTAGAAAGTCGACTAAGAATAAAAATGAGATGATGGCTGACTTAAACTAGGAAAAGGAGAGAGAACAGAAACGGACCTGATGTCGCGGTCGCCATTGGCGCCGCGATAGACTGGTATCGCGTCAGCTTTCGTCGACGCGTCTATGGTAGCGTCACCCTCGGTCGTCGCGTTCTCTGAATGCGGGAGAAATAAGGTAGGGACCTTCTTCTCGTCCTCCAGCCGGCCGGAACCAGAGCTTCTCGTAGGTTTCACCTGTTTGCCTGCCAACCAAAGAAAATCACAACAAAACGCCCTATTAGAATACGTGAAGCATAGTATCTATTCTAAAAATGGATAGAAATGGGAGATCATGGCGGGAACGCACCTGGGGTGGTTTTGAACCCCTATGGGTGTGGGAAAACGTGGATAGATAGGGAAGTGCTCTATCTAAAAATAACTCAAAAATGCATGTAGAAGTAAGAGGAGAGAAAGGAGAAGAAAATGAGCCCCATTGGGGCGACTCCCTGGCGTGAGTGCGGCTCCAAGGATGTGCAAGAGCTCCAAGAGATCGTCGGGTCGCCCTTTTCACGTTTCGTGCTCTGTTAATGGTGGAAGGAGTGGCTTTTGTGGAGTGGAAGGTCAAGGGAAATGGCCAAAATGAGTGGCTGCGGTGTTAAGTACAGGTCAGAGGAGATTTCGGCAGCCCTTCGGGGTGGTAATTGAGGCTTTCTCGTCCTTGAGGAGGGGCCTTGCTTATATAGAGCTTGGGATAAGAATTAGTGATATTATCTCTTCAAAAAGGTTTTAAAAATCATAATAGGAGATAAAGCCTATAAAAATCAGATTGAGAGTCCTTAGGGATCCTCACAAGAGTCCCTAAGGCTAGGATCCCGCCCCAAGGGGTAGGGATAATCCTTAGGATTAAGTTGAATTCAAAGGAGGATAAATAGGAAGTAGTTAAGGAGGCCAGAGGATTCGGTCATTGTCGCGACGTATCGTAGGTCGCGACTAAGACGCGACGGCACGGGCGACGTGACAGCATTACCCACGTGCATGGATAATGCATGGGCTGTCGTGGCCGCCTGAGCTGTCGCGACTAGAGACGCGGTGTCACGAGGCGTCGCGACAATAAATCCGCATTATTTGAGAATTATCAGCCAACTACATGATAGGACAAGAGTTATTATGCCCCAAGACTCTCTCAAATGATAAAATTTCGAGATTTCAAGGCATTTTAATGGCTTAAATGGCTCAAAACAAGGCAAATGATGGGCTCAAGGTGAGTGACCAATTAGGGGCCCACTAAGACAACAAGAAAAGTGGTTCAACCCATTAGTCAAAACCGGGTGTCTACAGATTGCCCCTCCTTGGCTTCCACTTTGCAGGGGAGCGAAGCGAAAGTGGAGTGGAGATGTCATGAAGTGACGGCGGAACGGAGATGACGAGGAGTGGACTGAAAAGTGGAGGCCAAGGTAAAGAGACACCCGATCTTAACTAACAGGCAATTGGAATCTTTGTGAAAGCCCTGAGTTGATTGTTCGGGTAGAATGCAAAGAAGAGCACAAGTCTGGACGAGAGGAGAAAAGAAGAGGACGATCACCCCTCAATTGAGAGGTACCCTAGCCGATTGGCCTATAGGTTTCGTTTTGGAAGGACATGTGCGTGCCAGGCAGGTAACTCATGACTCTGTCCTGGGAGCGGTTCGCAACCAAAACGGATCAAGGGAGTAGGATGAATAATTGGATAGAGAATCCAAACATGGAAATTCTTGTCAATCTGACGGGAACAACTTACTCGGAGGCAAACCTTCCGATTCAGAGTGGAATTGGATTTCTTGTTTGGAACATGAAGGATGATTGGGCACTCAACACGAGCTCATCAATGGTCAAGAATGTGTCAGGAAAGCTCAAAGTCCTACATGATGCATGCTGGGCTAAAGTAAAAGAAATCATCAAAGTGAATGCAAAGAAAAGGAAAAAATAGAAAATAGATCAAGGATAATATTGCTAAGTCAAGTAAGAATGGGTCAAGAGACTACCCACAACCGCGTGTAGGCCTGAATCCATCGTCCCCGCGCTTAACTAACTCAACGGCCTATCCAACGATTAACAATGTGTACCTAGATTATCACTATTTTGGTAAAGGGTGGACTCAATCCCAGAACACATTGAGAACCAGCCGGTCCTTGAAAATATATAATAGATAGAATACCATATAGTAATGCGAGGAATAGGGACAGACATACAATACCTGTCTTACCTGTGACGAGATCTTTCTTGATTTTCTGAATTTCTGATTTTTTTTTGATTTTTTTTTATAAGAAATAAACATAATGGAATACTAAACATAACAATTATGAACAATCAAACAACTATATACCACCTCAAGGATGAAAACAGCCCCTCGGGTGGAGAGGACAGCCGAAACGACCGTGACCATGTCGCGTCGCAGCGCCCTGTCGCGATATGGTCGCGTCAGATCGCGGCGTCGCGACTCGGACAGAGCTGGAAAGACCAGGAAACCGGGGTTCACCCTTATCCTAAGACACCTATACCCACACTAGGACTCCTAAACCTCTTCTAATCTTATCCTAACACCTAGTCTCGAGATTAGAGTGGGTTTCTAACTCTTAAGACTTCATAAATAGAGGGTTGGGGGTGCTAATCCCGCAGCTAACCCCTGGCATCCTCTGCTCTTCAAGTTCAAGCTCTCTTCTCCTATCTTGCAGCCATGAAGAGGAATTATTCGGCTTTTGCAGAAGATATCCCCCCTTACTCCGGCTCAAAAGCTGCTAGGGAGACGTACGCCGATCTGAAGCAACTCTCCGCTATCCCGGGCACATCTACATGCGCCCGGAGCTCAAAAGTGGCCTTTCCTTCCTGAGATTCTGAACTTTCTGCACTGTTCTGTTTTGCTCTGTTTTGCTCTTCTCTCTTTTTTTTCTCTTTTCCCTCCGTTCTTCATGTCTCTTTTTTATCTCAGATCCTCCCCGGCCAACGGAGATTCTCAAAGATGCCATGGCTGGTACCTATGCTCGAGCTACTGCCGCCCACGTCTATTGGTCATTTGAAGGAGTGGGGGCTGTCCACCGTCTTCGTACTGGCCAAAAACTACAACAAGCTAGTGCATGTGTGGGAGAGTGTCACGGCCATGGTGGAGCTATGGCATCCACAAACCAACTCGTTCATCTTTCCAGAATTCGAGGCGACGATCCTTTTGGAAGAGTTGGAGATCATGCTTGGCCTCCCACGCTATCAAGGGGGAAGAATTTGCAATCTCCTACACCGTGGACCAGATCACTCATGGAGCATCCTGGCATACATTACCACAAAGAAGAACGATCTCTACTCCATGACTAGCGGTATGCATGTTCACCTCCTCCCAATTGCTCAGTGCATTACTTCCCAGTGTAAGCGAAGACCACGAACTACACCGCCATCGCCAAGGCAGCCGCCATATGCATTTACGGCGTCATACTCTTCCGGAAGCCGACGGTGCCATCTCCTTTAGCAATCTTAGCATCATTGACTCCATCTCCGAAGGTATGAAAATTGGGCAAGCCGTCCTGGGTTTTCTATATGCTGGCCTGACCTCTGCAGCACTCGGGGGTCCTTTCTATGGATCGGTCGTCACTCTTGAGCTATGGATGGGGATGCATATCCAATTCCGGGCAGTGGAGGACCTGACCACAGAATGCAAAATATGCGGAACCACTCGCTGGCATACGTGGGTGGACGGCTTCACATGAGTACTCGGGCATGGTGCAAAACGGCTCAAGTGAAGGGCATACAAGCCTGGCGCCAATACCTCCGAAGTATGACCGTGGCGGATTTTGACATACGCCTCGGTTCATGTACGGCCGGACAATCCACCTTCCTCAACGTGCTGGGCTTGCTTTGAGGCTGTTGGGCAATGGGGCGCTAGTTTCCTACAACCCGGACCGTTGTCACCTCCAATGCGGTGCGGCTCGCACGGTGGTTCCACTTCTATCACACTTCCCACCTATCCAAGAAAGGAAGAGGGGCGATGCACAGGATGAGCACGACATGCGCAGCGCCGTCGTCCACTGGAAGGATGTGCGCGAGCGCGATCCAAGCCGAGGTGGAAGAAGATGACGAAGCAATCACGGAATACATTGAAGCTTTGAAGAAACTTCAGCCTGTGGGAGGGAACATTTGATTTGATTTGATTTGATTTGAATTGTAGGCCAATGGTAGTTAGGAAAGGATTTGATTGCTTAGAGTGAATTAGAGCATGTAACAGACTTTGCATTTGAATGAAATAGAATGAAATTTTCTGAAAACGGAAGGGCTCTGTTGATGAAGCGACAGTCAGAGGTGTCGCCTTTGTCGCGGCTGAGCGGGGTGTCGCGACTCTGTCGCGGCAGCCCTCAGGGTCGCGACATGAACACGACCGCCCGCTGCGTCGCGTCATGAACCGATCGATTCAAAAACAAATGGCCCCCCTTTCCTTCTTCCTTTCCGGTTTTCAAAAAAAAAAATCTCCAAACCTTGAACCTTTCCCCCAACCCCTTGCACTCCAACCTTCTTGCTAGCTCAAAATTCACCCAAACAACTCACATTGCGATGGAAGGCGGAAAAGAGATCGGCGAGGGCTCATCGCGGAGGAAGCGCCACGTGGAGCGTCGGAGCTCACGACGACGGGTGGAGGAGCCTCCGGTCGAGGAGGAAGTGCCCGAGGTCACAATGGGAGAGGAGGAGGAGGAGAGGATGGCTCCAGTCATGAATGTGGAGGAGGAGCGGAGGAAAAGAGCGAAAGCCATGAAAATGTAAGTACCCCTCCCTCAAACCTTGAATGGTAGTGGAGTAGAGGTAGACGGAGCCCCTGGAGGGCGAATGTAGGGCGAAACGCCCATGAAAACGAGGATCAAACAAAGATGGCTCCGGCCGGTTTGACTCTGAGAACGCGTCAGCACGACCCGCCGCGACATGGTGTCGCGGCGGGGCGGGGGGTCGCGATAGTGTCTCGACGTCTAGGGCAGACGCGACCTTATCGCGGCCTAAGAAGGTGACGCGATAAGGTCGCGGTGTCCCGCACCGTCGGACAAGGTCGCGGCTGCAATAGCTGTCGCGACTTTGCCCGAACACACAATAAAGTCCTGAAATTGAACTTGAACGAATTTTGCAGGGTGAAATGAGGGCTCGAGTGTCATGGACACTGGTGCTAGCTGCTTTCCTAGCCTTCCCCCCTTTCCAGCGAGAGCGAGTAGAGGAGATGGGGTTCGGGCAGATCTTTAGGATTGAGAGAATGAGGGTGGACCCGGCCCTTACCCAGGCCCTGCGGAGCAGGTGGGACGCAGAGGCGAGTGCCTTTGCATTCCCATGGGGGCACATGATCCCTAGCTTGGAGGATGTGAGCCGGATCACAGGCTCAGAGTCTACGGGCGGGCAGTGAGCGGCTACACCTATCCCTGCTATCATGACTTAGCCGAGCGCCTCCTAGACCTCCCAGTAGAGCGTAGGTCCTCCCTAGTGCCTAGGGTAGCATTGCAGAGAGTCTGGGCTTGTACGAGGCGGGGAAGAACGCAGGGGAGAGTGAGGATGAGTACCTGGCGAGGCTAGCTAGGGTCAGCCGGAGGGAGCTTGCAAGCGAGCCTGGCCGCAGGCGGACTTGGACTTGCGCTGTTTCCTCGTTCTCTTTCTTGGTAGACTCTTGTTTGCCACGAGAGGCGACGCAGTCCACTGCCGCTTCCTGTCCCTTGGAGGACCTAGGTGAGGTAGGGGGGTATGCTTGGGGAGCAGCCTTTCTAGCGCACCAGTTCGATGGTTTGAGCGCCTCCGAACGGCAGACATCTACGAGCGGCTTCTACCCCTTCCTTCAGGTACACCTTCTCTTCTGACTCTCTTTGGATTTAGACTTCATTTTGCTTAAACTGCCAACTGATTTGTCTTTCATCTTGCAGGTTTGGGCCTATCTACACCTCCCAGCCCTGAGGAGAGGGGATCTCACACGGCCGGGCCTCGTGCCCATTGCACGCCGTTGGGACTCTCGTCGAGACCCGCCACTTTTGTTGATCAGCTGGAGCACTTACAGGAGGCCATCGACAGCTACCCTTATCTGGATGTAAGTACCTTTAACCTTTGCTTTTGCTTAAATCATTTGCTTGAAATGACTGATTGCTTTCTTTTGCAGGTGGTTTGGCAGCCATATCTGGGGGAGGGTGATGAGTGACAGCCTTGGTTGGCGCAGGCCCGCCCCTACTTCGGTAGGTCGGTGTGGTTGCATGCGCTGAACCTTGTGCTACCTCTGAACCTATTCCTGACCCAGCGCTCCCTGGGCCTCAGGCAGAGTGTTGTGGAGTTCCCCATCCGGGACCGGTTTCGCCGGCCGGGTCGGAGCTTTCGGGGACTTCACGACACGACAAACTGGCGGGAGCAGGCGCGCGAGCAGATCGAGAACTGGGAGCGGAAAGGCAAGGGGGTCAGATCGGACGCGGCCACTGACGATGCCTACCTCCAGGCGTACGCCTTGAAGTATGGAGGAAAGGTATACAAGAGCGCCCGACACCAGGTACAACTGCTAAACCATAGCTCAGATAACTTGGATTTATAGACTAGAACTGATGATTTGGAAATTCATTGCAGGTGGATGTGACTGGTGAGATCGCATCACTCCGAGCCTTGCTCTATTTGGCAGTGCAGGATTGGGAGGCAGCTCAGAGGCAGACAGCGGAGCTGGTAAGTACCGCATTCAATTTTGGCCTTTGATTTAACTCAAGCAAATTTTGAAACTGACATGTCTTTTGCGTGCAACGGAGTGAGCTGGAGAGAGTGAGGGGTACCGGAGCAGGCGGTGCCTCCTCTCGGAGCGCGGGGGGCTCTCCATCGCTCATGGAGGCTCGACTGACAGGGGCGGTGCTGAGAGCCGAGGAGGCTCAGAGGCACTTGAGGAGCAGGTAAGTTCACTTAAGGCTTGAGTTGATCATTTCCACATGATGCTGAATGATTGCTTGTTGTGCAGGAGAGAGACTTGGGGCTCGCTCACGAGCATGCCATGGAGTTGCAGAGCGAGAGGGATCGGTTCCGGGGAGAGGTCCAGACTACTCGAAGCGAGAGGGATCAGCTGCGCATCTGGGCGGAGGCAGTTGAGGCACAGGTGGCGGAGATGACGAGGGAGCTAGCGACGCTGCGAGTGCAGAGGCCGCCTGGAGACCAGGAGGAGGTCACCCGACTGTGTGCGGAGTTGTTGGCATAGCAGACGCTGGCACGGAGCCTTCAGCAGATCGTGACGGACATAGGCCATTCACAGTATCGGAGCCGGAGCGCGCGAGCATCAGCAGGGCGACCGGCGCCTCCGTCGGATGGTATTTGGCAGGTTCCTCCAGCAGCGGAGGAACGAAGAGGAGGAGAGGCACCGTCAGGGCGAGGGTAGCGCCCATGATGGCAGAGGGGTGGCGAGATGCTGCCACCTCCGGATAGGCGAGAGGGATCCGTGGAGAGTGGCGGTGGACAGTGAGGAGACTTGTGAGCCACCTCCCCTTTATCTATGTACATATTGTTCATATCTTAGTGCAGTTTTTTTTTATGTCAACATTTGTGATAAATACATGGTTTGCGATTGACACGAGTGAGAGGCGAGTTTCAAACAAGCGAGAGAGAAGGGAGTCTTGAGTGTGATATTGTACTCTGCCTTTGAAATGTTTGTTCCTGCACACACTTAGAAGAACAAGTTAGATCCGTTCTTAGGCTCAGCCCCTTGCACAAAAAAATGATAAAGCTAACTCCGTATTTGTCAAGGGTCGAGCCTTATAAATAGGCGAAAGGATAATGAAAAAGGCATGCTAAAGAAAAGCAATACGTACACGCGTATTTTTTTGGATTTTGGAAATCTTTTGATTTTATTATTTTTGGATTTTTAATATTTTAATAATTTTTTTGAGTTTTGGGGATCTTTTGATTTTTTTTGGATTTTTGAATTTTGATTTTTTTTGTTTTTTTTTTTTTTGGATCTTTTGATTTTTTTTTGATTTTGAAATTTTGATTTTTTTTTGTTTTTTTTTTTTGGATCTTTTGATTTTTTTTGTTTTTGTTTTTTTTTTTACTTTGGATAACAACACTTCCTAATCTTGAGCGATTAACTCTGAGTCTTACCTCCATCTCATTTCGGCGAGTAAGATCTACGTGCAACGCATGTTCATCTTAGGTTTGCTAAGATTTCTTGCCCCTGTGACATCAATGTTCCAACACAGACCAAATGTAGGGATTCTTTGGTCATTTTAGGAAGGATAGGAAGAATATAAATGTGATAAGACTTAATCTCGGGTCGGGGTTACCGACTTGTAAGACTTGCAACAAGTATGCTACATGTGCTATTCATCTGTTGTCCAGGGACTTTAGGGCCACAGTATTTTCTCTTTTTTTGACTGGGGCATGCGTGCGACCGGGCTCAAGGGCGTCCCGCGGGGAACTGTACTGCCACTCTTTAACATGCCCATTCATTCTATCATTTCGTCGCTTTATTTTTGTGCTATATGCTTTTCTTAGAACTGCCCGTCCCTCTTTGAGACTTAAAACACATGGTTTATACTGTTGCAGGTTTACAGGTTAGCCTTCCCCTTGCCCCTAGACCTTGTCCGAGTAGGGAGAGAATTGACCTTTTGTTTCCCTGAGCAAGGGCTAAGTGAGAACACTGTACATGAAGGGACAATGACCTTAGGCTACCATGTTGAGTATGTGATTGCGCATAAATATTATTTCGTCAATAGGAGAGGGAGCGAGACACTTGGAAAATGGCTACTTGTTAATTGGTGTTGTTATCAAAAGACTGTTGATCAGGGGTAGAATCTTTTAAGATATAATCCATTCCATGGGTGAGAGAGTTCATCACCATCGGCATTAACTAGCCTATACGCGTTCCCTGGGTACATTTCTTTAACGACGTACGGCCCTTCCCATTTGCAGACAGTTTTGACCTTGGACCTCCAGGTTTTATGAAAATTCGCTTCAGAACCATGTCTCCTTCTTGAAACTTACGCTCAATCACTTTCTTTTGAAATATCTCGAGAGTCTATTTTGATATGAAAGCACGTGATCGGCTGCAGCTAGACGTCGTTCGTCTAAGAGCTCTAGTTGTGTAAGTAACGCCTCCCGATGTTCATCGGGATTAAGTTCTTTGTCCAACTGAATTCTTAGCGAAGGGATGAGAATCTCGTGTGGACATACCGCTTCCATTCTGTACGTAAGTGAGAAAGGAGTTTGCCCCGTAGGTGTGCGGATGGAGATGCGGTAGGCCCACAGAGCCTCAATTAGCTTTTCTGGCCAGTCAGCGAATTTATTAGACTCACAAGTCTTCTTCAAAATTTTCAAAAGTGTTTTATTTGTGGCTTCGGCCTGACCGTTGCCCTGTGGATAATAAGGAGACGAATGATGCAAAGAAATATTGAACTTCTTACAGAGATCTTGAAGGTCTTGTGATATGAACTGGGGTCCATTGTCGGTGACGAGGCTGCCAGGAACTCCAAACCGCGCAATGATGTTCTTCATGATGAATCTGCACACGGTCGAACCTTTGATTTCTGCAAATGCTTCTGCTTCGGCCCATTGGTGAAATACTCAGTAGCAGTGAGGATGAAGGATTTTGTTTTATCTGAGCATTAGGATCACCAAGAGGCCCGATGATATCAAAGGCCCATATGGAGAAAGGCCAAGGAGAAGATAGTGGATGCAAAGAGAAGACGGAGCATGGATTTTATCGGCATGGATTTGGCATCTGACACACCTACGAACGTAGGCGGCACAGTCCTCTTCTAAGGTTGGCCAGTAGTAGCCCTGCCTAAGGATTTTCTTGGCTAGCATTTGACCATTCACATGCCCTCCGCATTCACCGGAGTGGGATCCTTCCACTATTTTCCAAGCCTCTTTATCCGTCACACATCTGAGGAGCATTCCATTTAGAGCACATCTGTAAAGAACTTCACCCACGAGGGTATACTTTAATGCTGCTCTATGGATAGCTCGTCTATCTTCTGCTTCAGCTTCTCCGGAGGGTACACCGTCTCTGCAAAATTGCTCAATCTCATGGTACCACGGCCTCTCTTCTTCCATCAATTCTCCTAATTCAACAAGCAACAACTCCTTGCTTCTTTCTTCTCCGCCTTCAACACTAGGGAGCTCCTAAGGTTTGAGAACCAAGGATCCTGAGTTGAGGGAGCTTCTAACCTCTGAACAGTGATAGTCTCTGCACTACGGCTGAGAGGGAAGGAGAGAGATGAAGCTAATGATGCCAGTGCATCGGTCAGAATGTTTTGAGAGTGAGGAGTGTGAATTTAGATGAGTTGACGGAATTGCTTGGCTAGGAGCGTGACCAGATCTTGATAAGGCTTGAGTTTGGGGTCACGAGCGATAGGTAGAGACGACTTGCCGAAGAACGAGCTGAGAATTCCTATGATCTAAGGTGATGGGCGCCTAAAAGGTAGGCAAGCTTAAGACCGGCTAGGAGAGCCTCATACTCGAGATATTGTTGGTGGCGTAGAACTGGAGTTGATAAGCCAAAGGAATGGTGATCCCTTCTGGGGTGAGCAAGACTGCACCTATGCCCCGTCCCCTAGAATTGAGAGCTCCATCGAAGTGGAGTGACCAGAAGGGACCGTGAGAGACAAGTGATAGGTTTTCATCAGGGAACTCCTCTTGAACCGTATCACTATGAGGAAGAGGGAGGTGAGCAAGATGCTCGGCGATGGCATACCCTTTTATGGCTTTCTGAACGATAAATGAGATATCAAACTGAGAGAGGAAACTTTGCCAGCGTGCCAATCTGTCGGTGAGGACTGGCTTTTCCAGGAGGTACCTAATAGGATCCATTCTGGAAATCAACTCACCTTATGAGCTAGGAAGTAGTGCTTCAATTTCTGCACCACCCAGACTAGCGCTGCGCAGGTTTTCTCCATTGTGGTGAGTTTAAGCTCGGAAGGATTGAAGAGCCTAGATAGGTAATAGACTGCCCTTTCTTTGCCAGATTCGTCATGTTGAGCAAGGATAGCTCCTAGAGAGTCCTCAATTGTTGACAGATATAGGATCAATGGTTTCCCAGGGATAGGCGCCTGAAGCATGGGCGGATTCATAAGATAACTCTTGAGCTCATCGAAGGCCTCTTGGCACTTATCGTTCCATTCGAAATTGACTCCTCCCCTCAACAGTTCGTAGAAAGGACGACACCTTTGGGAGTGCTAAGATATAAACCTTCTTATGAACTGAAGTCGACCAATCAAACCTCGAAGCTCGGATATGTTCTTGGGAGGAGGCATCTCGTTGATTGCCTTGGCCTTGTGCGGGTCTATTGGAATCCCCCGTTTACTAACTATGAAGCCTAGCAACTTTCCTGAGGAAACTCCGAACATGCACTTCTTTGGATTCATCTTCAATTGATACTCTTGTGCGCGATGGAAGACTTTGGCAAGCACGCAGGAATGCTCTCTTCGAGCTCGCGACTTCACCATGATATCATCCACGTAAACCTCAACATCAATATGTATCATGTCATGGAAGATAGCTAACATTGCTCTTTGATAAGTGGCGTCGGCATTCTTCAGTCCAAACGGCATGACCACATAGCAATATGTTCCCCATGGGGTGGTGAAGGAGGTTTTCTCTGGATCCTCCGGGGCTAGACGAATTTGATTATAGCTGGAGTACCCATCCATGAATGATAGAGTTTCGAACCCTACTGTATTATCGATCAAGACATCTAATGAGGTAAGGGGAAATCGTCTTTAGGACATGCCTTATTCAAGTCCCGAAAATCTATGCAGATACGCACTCTTCCGTCCTTTTTCATGATCGGGACGATGTTTGCCACCCACAAAGGATAGAGGACACTACGGATGAACTTGGCTTTGTGTAATTTATCAATCTCCTCTTTCATCTTTAAAGCAATGTGGGGGAGGAATCTCCTTAGCTTCTGTTTAACGGCAACTGCCCCTGGCTTTAGGATCAACCTATGTTCTACCAGACTGGGGTCAATGCCGGGCATGTCATCGTAGGACCAGGTAAATGAATCCTTGAATTCCCTCAACACCTCTATGAGTGCCTCTTCTTCTTCAGGAGGGAGGCCGGAAGCTATGGTTAAAAGCCTGGGGTCCTCTTCAGTTCCCACATTTACCTCTTTAGTAGGTTCATCGACTGCTGATGTAGGTTCATCGAATCTCCTCATGCCACTAGCATACGCCTCAGCAGCATCCTCTATCTCACCATCATTCTCATCTAATGGGTCTTCTTCGGCTATGATTTCATAAATCCCAAAGCCATCGTCTAGCCCTTCCTCTATTGGCATCTTCTCTAAGTCTAAAGCCACTGCTTCTTTGACGAACTCTTCGACAGCTAGAAGAGCGCCACACCTTGAACTAAGTCTAAGAGATATCTGCGGGGTATGCCACTACCCTTCCTTTTCCTAGACGGAGACGGGGACTTACTAGAAACTACCCATGAACTTAAGCTAGATTTGATATTTACAAGAGGCTCTGGAGAAGCGTCCAGAGGTTTATTGGAAAGGAAAACGAAAGGTGCGGCAGGGCCGCAGAGGTCCTCCGATGGGACTGGAGGAGGAAGCGGGCCACCCGATCTCAGGGTGCCGACAAAGGCATCGGGGTGTAGGGGAGTAGAAGGCCCCTCACCCGGATCGCTCGAAATGGCCATGTCTGATCACGAAGAGAGCGAAAGAAGACGACGATGGCCGTCGGGGAGCAGTCGTGACGGGGATCGCAGTCGAGAGCGGGAGCAGGAGAGGTGTGACGGGGATCGCCGTCGAGAGCAGGAGCAGGAGGGAGGTGACGGGGATCGCCGTCGGAAGCAGGAGCAGGAGGGAAGTGACGGGGATCATCGTCGGAAGCAGGAGCAGGAGGGGTGACGGGGATCACCGTCGGAAGCAGGAGCAGAGGGAGGTGACGGGGATCGCCGTCGAGAGCGGGAAGACACATTTTTGAATTAAAATTTTTTTTTGAATTCTAAATTTTCTTTTTTTATTTTTTTATTTTTTTTTTATTTTTTTTTGAATAAAGGAATTACATTAGATTAAATGGCTTCGGGAAAAAAAGACAGGACCGAACCATTAAAGAAAATGATGAGGCGGGGCGAAGGACGAATGAACGCCTCAACGGCGGCAGGTGAGATTTGGATAATGAAGGGGGGAGGCAAAGGAATGAAACCAACACTAAAATTGAGTATGGATGCAACAAAAAGAGTAGGAGGCCGGGAGACCCCTGGCCAGAGCTCCTGTATAAGCAGGGGTGAATGATCCAATTGACTGTCTTTACCAAATCCAGACAACTGTCGCCTGGTGGTGGTTGTTGATGCTGATAGCGCAGCCACTTGCGGCATATCTTCTTTGCTAAACAATCGATTGACCGCAGAAACAAGATCTTCTAATTCTGACTTTTCTTCCTCAACCTCTGATTTTTCAAACAGCAGACTAACTGATGAGATGGTATCATCTTGATCCGGATCCTCAGTATCCTCCACAGCTCTCTTCTTCTTGTTGGGTCGTTGCTCTTCCAAGGCCTGATAAGCTGATCTGGGTACTTCCGTTGTGGTGTTATATCCGGGCTGGATGGGCCCCTTGACGAAATGCTCATATAGGGACCAGGTGAGTGGACCATGGTCCGATTGTGAAGGGGATGAGAAAGCGGCCCATTCTGAATATCCAAGGCCACGCTTTGTGAATTTTTTGGTGGTGTCCACAGTCTTGGTTTGCCCTTGAAGATGAGCACCCAGACCTTTTCCCGGCTGATAACCCAGCCTGAACATGATATCCCATCCTTTTGCATTTGCATTTACGCCCTTTCTGATTGCCACTACAGGTGGAGACACAATTGGGCGGTTAGAAGAGAATGTATAGGCCCAAGTGTAGTTGACATCAAGCACCGAGATGATGGGCTTGTTGGATGGCCATACCGACGGGAGCACTCTCTCAAGAGCTTCTATTGTATGTGTTGTCGTCGCACTTTTTACCTTGACTATTCGCCCTTGGAAGGGGAATTTCAGGCACTGATGCGCTGTAGATGGCACTGCCCCTAATGACTCGATCCATGGGCGCCCTAAAATGGCTTTGTAGGTATGATCAATGTTCAACACATAGAACTCCACAGACATGATGAGAGGGCCCAATTCTGCTTGCAAAGTGATGACTCCATGGCAGGCACGTCGTGAATTGTCATATGCAGCAATGGTGGTAGGTGTGGGCTGCAGCTGACGTTCTGATATATTGCACGCTCTAAGAGTGCTTAGTGGACATACATTAATGGAGGCTCCTATGTCCACTAGAGCTGCGTCGACGGCCACTTTGTTTATGGTGAGTGTCACACATAAGGGCATTTTCCTGGCTTCGGGGGCAGCCAACTCGCCGTCAGAAAAGGTAATCGTGGGTCCCCTGTTCACTATTGAGAGCACTGAGGGTAGATTGTCCGGATTCATGTCCTCGCTGACCATGACTCTTTGCAAAAAGGTCCTGAGAGCATCCTGGTGAGTCTGTGATCTCTTAATGAGCTCCAATATGGAGATCTTGGCGGGAGTCTGATCAAGGTGCTTCAGGATGTCATATTGGGTTCCCGGTGCCGGATCAATCTCTTCTGTATCTTGTTGCTGCTGATTGTTGGTTTGCTGACCCGACATAGGTATGGATGCGCTAGGATACATCCGATGGAACATCCGCCCGCTCCGGAGGGCAAGATTATGGTGGAGTGGAGGGGTGGTGGTGTCAAGGACAGAGGGGTTGGCTAATAATGGTGCTGGTGTGGGAAAGAAAGGGATGTTGTTGAGTGGAGGGATGATGGGTGACGTGACAGGGGAATATGATGGCAAGGTGATGGTGGCAATGTGGGGTGTAAGGGAGGAAGGCATGGTGGATGTAGGTGCGGGAGCAGCGGGCGTGACGTGAGAGATAACCAGAAGCTGGCCTACCTCATGGTCGTCATCGAAGACCCACTGGGCTTCTGGTGGTGGATGGTGGATGACGGGTTAACCTGTGCAGGTGGAGGAGGTGGTGGAGCTGGTTGAGGGTTCGGAGCGGGCTGATGTTGCGGCATGGGATTACGGATTATGCCCAGATCATTCGCCGGCTACTGCGGCTGCTAATGTTGCTGCTGTTGCTGGTGTTGCTGGTATTGCTGCTGGAAAGGCTGGTATTGTTGTTGCTGTTGTTGTTGCTGCTGTTGTTGTTGTTGCGGCTGCTGTCGCCTCTGTTGTTGCTGCTGTTGCCTCTGGCCCTGCTGGTCCCTCAAAGTTTGGATCAACCTCTTCATTTCTACCCAATCAATATGGTTCTGCTCATGGAGATCGTATATCATGTCCCGGAATTGAAAGCAATCGGACACATTGTGGCCCGAATGACGATGATAGACGCAGTACTTTGTTTGATCGGCCGCCATATTCCAATTTGCCTTCTCGGGAGGGAGTCTTAAAGCATTTAGAGACATGAGGGCTGCAAAGACATCGGCTAGAGACTCGGGCAATGGAGGGTATTGGGCTCTCTTGGGTCCATTGGGCTTCTTGGGTGCATAGCCATTTTGAGGTGGAGGGACCTGGGAGTATTGGCACTAATCTTGAGGAGGATTTTGTCCTTGGGGAGGTGACTGCCTATTGTTGTTGTTGTTCCAAGGCTGTTGGGTTTGCTGGGTATAGGTAGCCTACCTACTGGGCCTTGGGGATTGCTGACGGCACCTACTTGTTCGTTGGTCTGGATTCCCTCGGTGACTGGGCCTTGCGGCTTTTTGACATAACGGGCCTTGGGGGTTTCAAACATGGAATGTATAGGCGAGTCTTTGAGTTGGGTTTGGATGAAACGGGCTCGACTATATAATTGGTGCATGGTAGAGATGTCGTTCATGGCCAAAATAGCTCGGTAGGTGGGTGTGGCATTGGAGATCAACAGCTTTACCTTTTCCTCCTCAGGCATTGGGCAACGGACTTTGGCGGCCAAGAGCCCATCGGTCAGCATAGGTGGAGAAATTCTCTCTGGCTTCATCTTTTCAGCTACTAAATCCACGAAAGAGTATTCGGGTCCCACCCGATCTTGGAATTGCTGCAGAAATCTTTCTTGGACGGTTTGGAAGTCCTCGGCTTCCTCGGGAGGCAATGAATAGAACCACTCTAAGCTGGACCATCTAATGATTTTCTGAACAGATATGCCATGAGATGGCAATCATATTGTGTGTGCTGATTCATAGACAAAATCCTTCAGATGAACATAGGGGTCCCCCACCCCAGAGTATCGACGATATACAGGGAGCTCGGACTGGGGAGGCACCCGGAGGTATTGGAAGGATGGGAGGGCGATGTCGGCTACCTTCCGAGGATCAATTTGCCTTCGAGGTCATGAAGCTCCTTCTTCATACTTGTCCATTCCGCAAAGAAATCGGAAGGAGATTGGATCTGATGCGTAGGGACAAGGGAGCGTGGCTGCTCGAAGGAGTGAGACCTCTCGCGAGGAAGCAGAGCTGGTTCGGTCGTATAATATGTAGTGGGAGGGGATCGAGGTCGAACATCTCGTGGGGGAAGGTAGCTTGGCTCTGAAAAATGGATGGCCCGAGGACGGAGAGGTGTAGGGTCTGTCCAGACGAAGAAAGGTGGGGAGCTGAAGCGACGTGGACGGAAGAATCCGCTGGTCGGGCTGGATTTTGACCCCGGGGAGATAAAGGTTGTTTCCCCTTGGCAGCAGCTATGAACTCTCGGACTTGGTATGGAGTGAGGTGAGGAAGGAGCTGGCTGAATTAAGAATGGGGGTCATCACCCCCAGGAGGAGAGGGAGGACGGGATCGAATCCCGATGATAGAGGGAGGCGGATATGCCCTGGGAGAGCGGTCATGGGGGGTTGGGCTACCTCCTCGAGCAACCCTAGGGGAAGGGCATCGTTGGCAAGGACCCGGAATTGGTCCATGTCGAAGAGGGGATTATGATACAGCACAAGGGCGGAGAGACTGACTCGATCTCCCTAAACAATGACGCATACACCCTCCAACCATTTGGGGGGCCGACACACCTAACTCTATCACGACAAGAAAGACAGAGATGAGAAGGGGAATCAAAGCACTCAAGTTATCATGCTTAAAACGCAAATTCTTAAGATTCGAACTTGACCTTTTAAATGAATTGATTAAAGAGATGTCACTCGGTCATGCGGTCCCTGATAGGAATGGACTCAAGTGCTCCGGTATGACTAAGGGTGATACACACTCACATGAGGATGGCTCAAACTAAGGGTACAATGGGTACAACCAGCCCGGCGAACCGCAACGTGCGTACAGCCACGGGGACTTACGGAGGTTCTCGGAAGGTGGGCCCGAGTCAGCCTACGAGTGCTCGTAGGTAAGAGGACTCACTCAACCAAGGGGGAACCTGATCAAATGGGACGAGTAGCGTATGCAAGGGACTAAATGTATGCAAGAATGAAGATGAGGATCAAACAGGGCGACAAAACAAGTCCTCGGGCAGAGTCGCGACGGTCGGATACGTCACGACCCTATCGCGACAGCGCGGGCTGCCGCGATAATGACAGAGGCCCGAAAAACACAGTGAGTCACCAGCCCAACTTAAACAGACTATCCTACCAAAATAAGAAACACCAAGAGACACTATAATAATACAACATGAGTCAGGGAGCAGACAAGAACCGATTCATGGATAAAACAGCAACATACAAGCAAACCTGATAACACGACGCTCGCCCAAGCCGCGACATGTTCGCGTCCCCTCTCACTGCCGCGATAGGAACTGAAAACTTACAAATAAAACTAAACGGAAAACCCGAACCTTGACAGGATACTAACAGACAGAAACACGAGAAAACATGATCTAGGCAATATAGCAAGGATGCATGCTCTCATGGGCGTTGGGTGGAAAGTACATGGTGGACAACAGACACTAATTACTAACGCATCCCCCGTTGTGCCGCGACAAGGTCGCGTCGGCGCGATCGGTCGCGACAATGACAGAGCAGGGAAATGCACAGGAAACAAAGAACATAACACTAACAGGGCACTATGGTGACAAGTAAGGAAGCATGGCAAGCAAACAGTCAAAAAAACCTACGAGGGTGGCAATGAAGGTCCCCGTGATCGCCAAAAGGTGTAATCACAGGGATTGTACCACCGTGATCGCCAAAAGGTGTAATCACAGGGATTGTACCCCCCCTCGACACAAATATGGATGCTATGATTAGAAGCATGGAAAGTAGGATGTGATCGCCACCTAGAAAGTCGCCTAAGAATAAAAATGAGATGATGGCTGACTTAAACTAGGAAAAGGAGAGAGAACAGAAACGGACCTGATGTCGCGGTCGCCATTGGCGCCGCGATAGACTGGTATCGCGTCAGCTTTCGTCGACGCGTCTATGGTAGCGTCACCCTCGGTCGTCGCGTTCTCTGAATGCGGGAGAAATAAGGTAGGGACCTTCTTCTCGTCCTCCAGCCGGCCAGAGACCAGAGCTTCTCGTAGGTTTCACCTGTTTGCCTGCCAACCAAAGAAAATCACAACAAAACGCCCTATTAGAATACGTGAAGCATAGTATCTATTCTAAAAATGGAGAGAAATGGGAGATCATGGCGGGAACGCACCTGGGGTGGTTTTGAACCCCTATGGGTGTGGGAAAATTGTGGATAGATAGGGAAGTGCTCTATCAAAAAATAACGCAAAAATGCATGTAGAAGTAAGAGGAGAGAAAGGAGAAGAAAATGAGCCCCATTGGGGCGACTCCCTGGCGTGAGTGCGGCTCCAAGGATGTGCAAGAGCTCCAAGAGATCGTCGGGGTCTCCCTTTTCACGTTCCGTGCTCCGTTAATGGTGGAAGGAGTGGCTTTTGTGGAGTGGAAGGTCAAGGGAAATGGCCAAAATGAGTGGCTGCAGTGTTAAGTACAGATCAGAGGAGATTTCGGCAGCCCTTCGGGGTGGTAATTGAGGCTCTCCTCGTCCTTGAGGAGGGGCCTTGCTTATATAGAGCTTGGGATAAGAATTAGCGATATTATCTCTTCAAAAAGGTTTTAAAAATCATAATAGGAGATAAAGCCCTATAAAAATCAGATTGAGAGTCCTTAGGGATCCTCACAAGAGTCCCTAAGGCTAGGATCCCGCCCCAAGGGGTAGGGATAATCCTTAGGATTAAGTTGAATTCAAAGGAGGATAAATAGGAAGTAGTTAAGGAGGCCAGAGGATTCGGTCATTGTCGCGACGTATCGTAGGGTCGCGACTAAGACGCGACGGCACGGCCGGACGCGACAGCATTACCCACGTGCATGGATAATGCATGGGCTGTCGTGGCCGCCTGAGCTGTCGCGACTAGAGACGCGGCGCCACGAGGCGTCGCGACAATAAATCCGCATTATTTGAGAATTATCAGCCAACTACATGATAAGACAAGAGTTATTATGCCCCAAGGACTCTCTCAAATGATAAATTTTGGATTTCAAGGCATTTTAATGGCTTAAAGGGCTCAAAACAAGGTAAATGATGGGCTCAAGGTGAGTGACCAATTAGGGGCCCCTAAGACAACAAGAAAAGTGGTTCAACCCATTAGTCAAAACCGGGTGTCTACATTACCCAAGTAGCCTAGTGTATCATATCACTAGCAAAAAATGTATGTATTAGTTAAACACTTCCTCATCTAGAATGATTACTCTTAATTAGTGTGTCATTAAATAATTAACATTGTTGGGTTCTCATGTGGAGAATGTTGGGTTTACATGAGAATGTTAAGTTGACATAATGGTATGTTTGTTTTTGATGATGAGATTTCATGAACAATACAAATTGATGTGATGTGAATATGTGAACATAGTGAGAATGTTAAGTCAAGCAAATGTTAATCAAGAAAAGCAATGCTAATCAAGAAAAACATGTTTAACTTGTTCTTTTATATGTTCATTATATCTCACTAATAATGTTCTTAAATGTAGGTGAGATTCCATGCAAGACAAAGCCCAAAATCCAAGTGCAAAGAACAAGACAAGTTGCTGAAATAGTGCACCTGTCAACAGATGAATAGTGCACCTGTCAACAGATGAATAGTACACCTGTCGACAGATGAATAGTGACCTGTCGACAGATACACACACACAGAAATGTTCCTGAAGGCCAGTCTTATGGATTTTGGAACACTGTCAGTTCCTGTCGACAGCAGCAAGTCAGCTGTCGACAGACGGAGTTTTAGGAAGATCTTATGGCCGGGATATGATCTATATTTGGGTGTTTTCTTTTACCACGACTCTCCATACTTAAACACCCTTATATAAAGATCGTTTTGGAGGTATTTTCGCAGCAAGGCAGCCTCCACACCAAAACCCTAAGAAAAGATCAAGAAGAGAGGTTCTTCTCTGCTGCTCTGCTTCAACTCTCTGCTCAGAACAAGGAAGATCCATTCGACGAGCAGGATTGAAGCTGGTTCGTCCTCAAGTCAAGCTTCTCCATCATCACGTGGTCTTCAAGGACGTGAAGCTTGAAGTATCATGGACGAACTCACAGAAGAGTTCACATATTGGATTTGATCCTCAACTCAGAACTCTTCTTTCTTTCTATTTTCATATCTTTGTGTGTGGTAGTGGTCAAGCGTTCCTTGTGCTTGATCCACGTGTGGATTGTTGTTCTGATTGCGTGTTTGCATCAGACAATGTGTGTGGGTGTTGGTCAGATCAAGACTAGAGGATCTGATCTATTGTGGACTTGATCTAGCGTGTGTGTGTGTGGTTTGAGCCTTGTGCTCGTGTGTGTGTGTTGTACTCAGTTCTTGAGTAGTGTGTGTCCTCACTGTGTGAGGGGTGGACGTAGGAGTCACGTGGTGTGATCTCCGAACCACCTAAAAATCCCTTGTGCACTGTGGTTTGATTTGTGGTTTGCATTGTATTGCGCTAGATGCATGCATAGGGATTTCGTCTACACACTAAATGTTAGTTTGCTCACACACATTGCATCAGATCAAAGGGGTTTTAACTGTGTGATCTTTTAATCCGAAGTAATTTTCAAATTGCTTAAGTTTCCGCTGCAAATCTATTCACCCCCCCTTCTAGCTTTGCTATTACCGAATAACTGATCCTAACAATTGGTATCAGAGCAGTTTTCTGTTCATAGGTGTGATTTGACATATCTGTTCATGTGTGCTTAATTGCTTTGATCGGGTTTATAATTGATTCTGAACTGATCTGATTACTTTGATTCACATACTCAGAAATATGTCTGAGTTCTCGAGTATCATAAATAGACCAATGATTATTGAGTGTGGTAACCATGTTGATAAAATGCAGGACTCCTTTAAGAAGACAAGCAAGTATGCAAATAAAGCCAAAGACAAATGCTTCATGGATCTTGGCAGCTCTAGAAGTTCTCCTAGTTCAGACAAATCTGAGGATCACATCTGTCAGAGAAGTCAAGAAACTCTCAAAGGTCAGGTAAATCCAATTCAGATCCATTTGATGCATCAGTATCTATTCTGATTCAGAGGATGATATTTCCTATGATGATTGATAGAATGCTATGAGCACTTGTCCAATCAATTTAAGAAGGTAAAAGCTCAAAATAAGAAGCTCAAAGAAAAATTGAAAATGGAGAATGAAAAATGGAAATGAAGTCAAAAACTATAATATCAAGTTTTCTAAGTTGAAAGAAGATCATGATCATATGGAATCTGATAATTCTAATTTGAAAAATGAAAATGAAAAATTGATTGATCATAATGAGAATCTCAAATTTGATAATGATCAATTGAACAAACAAATCTCCAACATGGCTCATGATCACCAATAAGAAAAATGCAATCAACTGTTTGAGGAGAATAATCATCTGAAAAAGAAAATTGAATGCTTATATCATGACAGACCATTAAATGATGATGGAACAACTTTAGAAGAAAACTGCTGACTTGGAAAATTAATTGTTCAAAGTGAAATTGAAAAGAACAAAATACAAATGGTCTGGATGTCATGAAAAATCAACTTCTAAATTCTGAAAAAGAAATTGTTGCATTGAAAGTTGAAGAAGAAAAATTGACAAATGAACTTGAAGTGGCTATCAAATAATGTCAAAACTCTACTAAAGTTCATGTTCAGAAAAATGTTCAAAAACAAAGTAATAAATTGAATAAAAAGGCTGCAAAAAGGAAGAATCATGTTCAATTGAAAATCAGAAAAAGAAAACAGGACTCTACAAGGTCTCCTCATCCACTCCATCAGTCCACAAAGCTACAAGGCAATCTCCAACTCCACATCATGCCATGAGATATCAACGGGTACCACTTTCTTCTTCTCAACCCAAGGATGATCAAAGGTACTCTAAAGATCTCAGAGATTCCAGCAAATACATTCATACTATGGTAAGCTTCAGGTAAATGCTCAACCCATTTGCTTTAAATGCAATAGGCCTGGTCATCTTGCTAAATTCTGCTGGAATAAAAATCAACACTCTCATAAAATTGGTCATATTTCTAAGAATTGTTGGCATAAAAACCATGATTTTGTGCATGCTTCAAAGCTCCATAATAATCCATGTGTTTATACACACAGGATAACATCATGTTCATAAAGATCAAAAAATTCATATATCTATGAACAGGAAAACTGCACAAAACAATAGAAATCCAAAAACCAATCACTTTGGATTCTGAAATCTTCATTGTTAGATCCTAACATTAATGTCATTGAAGGACCCAAGCAAGTGTGGGTCCCAAAACAAGCTTGATCAACAAGCTGAGATGTCTTGCAGCCAAAAAGTAGAAATGAATTCATGTCATTGGCTGTGCAAGGCAAGAAATGATGGAGAACAAAGGTAATTTTTTTTTGAGACTGTGATTGAAGACTGTTCAGGTAAAATCTCTTTATCACTTCAGTTTTGAACTGCAAGAATTGAAATGGATCTTTACCTTTATCTGAGCAATGAAAATGTGTCTTAATGCTACCCCTACATAACAATGCCTCTTAGCAGTTGGAATCAGGTCATCTTGCTTGCATAACTGTGCACATGATCTCTTGGTATATCAAATGATGACATGTGGAAAAACAAATTATGCTTGTTTGGAAACTATCATTATGCGTGAGTAAAATACTCCGCTAAGTACCAAAAGTCATGCTATGCATAAGGCTAATTATGTGCTACTTTTTATGCATGTGTTATGGGGGAGTAAATTTTGAACATGCTTATGGATGCTCTTTTGTGTGCAAATGCTTGAATGATGAGTTATCATATGCACACTCTATGGGGGAGTAATTCTGAACATGCTTATGGATGCTCTTTTGTGTGCAAATGCTTGAATGATGAGTTATCATATGCACACTCTATGGGGGAGTAAGTTAAGGCTAGGTGAATGAAATTCATAAGGGATACCCTTCATATTCAATGTGCATTTATTCCTCAATCTTATGGTTCAAGTCACTCTCAATTCAAAGCCTTAAAGCTGAAGTTTCAAAGCTACTGTCGACAACCCTCAACCACATTGTCGACAGATATGACTTCACAAAAACCAGTTTTTGAACTCTAAGTGTTTCTGTCGACAGACGAATTCCATCTGTCGACAGCCAAGCACAGTTCTAGACCTCCCAGAACCAAGTCTTTCAAGTCTGAGTGCATCTGTCGACAGACGAATTCAATCTGTCGACAGCCAAGCACAGTTCTAGACCTCCCAGAACCAAGTCTTTCAGGTCTGAGTGCATCTGTCGACAGGCACTCCCTTGCTGTCGACAGATACACATTTCAATGATAAATCTTCATCTTCTCTAATCCTTACCTTATGATTATGTTCATATTATTGATGCAAGGGGAGAATTTGGACTTAATATTCATTGCAATCTTTCATATTCACATGGTATCAAAGACATTGAATTAATCACAATGATTTTGATATAATATTTTGTGCTTGAGTCTAGGTTGTGTCATCTAGAAAACATTGATCAAATCTAATGATTTTACCTAACTCACTTGAATAACTCCCTTGTGGATTATCATGTTTCTAAAATGGTTTGATAAGTAAGAAGGTTTTTGAACTTAATGTTTTACATTAACCATTGACCTTGATTGTTAAAAAAAAATTGAGAAAAGCTACCTATTTCAAACACTCAAAAGTTCATAAAAAGTATTTGAAATGGGACAAAGGCAGAGCAATGATGAGTATCACTGAGTAACCGGGGACATGGGCATCACAAATGTCTATCTTCGCGTAAAAAAAAAGTCTTTTCATTATCTCTGAACAATAGTATGATGGTCACTCACACTGAGTAACTGGGGGTACGGGCATCCCTCATGTCTACCTTCACGTCAAAAGGTGAAAGTGATCCTAATTACTACTTTTCCCACATTAACTTGACAAAAGAAATTGTTTAAATGCTTGAAATAGAGTGGAGCCTCCAAGATTTAAATCAAGGGCAATGGGCTGTCAATTGTCAAATGTTTATGTGGACATTACCTTCCTTTACCAACTGAAAATCACCACTAAGGTATATGATTTTCTTTAATGGTTTAATTCAAGGGGTTATCTTACTTTCATATGTTTTTGGACGATGTATCCTAAATGCTATAACTTGAGATTCTCGGAGTATTATCTCTTAACCATTGTAGAATTTTTACGTGTCTTAATACTAGTGTCTATGACATCTTGCAATGGGTATAAACCAGTTCTCAACCTTAAGATAATTGAACACTCATTCCCCACTCATATCTTTCACAATTCAGTTATGTGGTCAAGTAGTTCTTTGCTTCATTTCCTTCCACTTCTTTGAGTCATCCATCTGTTAACTTCATCATCTTTTTACCCTTCACTTTTGCTTTTGTTGTTTCATGCAATGGATGCCCTTTTTGTAATTGTGTGTACTTATTGATCACTAACTGGAAACACAGTTCCTTGCTTCATTCTTATCCAATTGTGCATGACTTACCTTTTTAGATGTTGCCAAAAGGGGGAGAAACATCAATTGTAAGTTTTGTCATCATCAAAAAGGGGGAGAATGTTGGGTTCTCATGTGGGAGAATGTTGGGTTTACATGAGAATGTTAAGTTGACATAATGGTATGTTTGTTTTTGATGATGAGATTTCATGAACAATACAAATTGATGTGATGTGAATATGTGAAACATAGTGAGAATGTTAAGTCAAGCAAATGTTAATCAAGAAAAGCAAATGCTAATCAAGAAAAACATGTTTAACTTGTTCTTTTATATGTTCATTATATCTCACTAATAATGTTCTTAAATGTAGGTGAGATTTCATGCAAGACAAAGCCCAAAATCCAAGTGCAAAAGAACAAGACAAGTTGCTGAAATAGTGCACCTGTCAACAAATGAATAGTGAACCTGTCAACAGATGAATAGTGCACCTGTCGACAGATGAATAGTGACCTGTCGACAGATACACACAAAAAATTGTTTCCCAGAAGGCCAATCTTCTGGATTTTGGAACACTGTCAGTTCCTGTCGACAGCAGCAAGTCGGCTGTCGACAGACGGAGTTTTGGGAAGATCTTATGGCCGGGATATGATCTATATTTGGGTGTTTCCTTTTACCACGACTCTCCATACTTAAACACCCTTATATAAAGATTGTTTTGGAGGTATTTTCGCAGCAAGGCAGCCTCCACACCAAAACCCTAAGCAAAGACCAAGAAGAGAGGTTCTTCTCTGCTGCTCTGCTTCAACTCTCTACTCAGAACCAGGAAGATCCATTCAACGAGCAGGATTGAAGCTGGTTCGTCCTCAAGTCAAGCTTCTCCATCATCACGTGGTCTTCAAGGACGTGAAGCTTGAAGTATTCTGGATGAACTCACAGAAGAGTTCACATATTGGATTTGATCCTCAACTCAGAACTATTCTTTCTTTCTATTTTCATATCTTTGTGTGTGGTAGTGGTTCAAGCGTTCCTTGTGCTTGATCCACGTGTGGATTGTTGTTCTGATTGCGTGTTTGCATCAGACAACGTGTGTGGTGTGTTGGTCAGATTGATCTATTGTGGACTTGATCTAGCGTGTGTGTGTGTGGTTGAGCTGTTGTGCTCGTGTGTGTGTGTTGTACTCAGTTCTTGAGTAGTGTGTCCTCACTGTGTGAGGGGTGGACGTAGGAGTCACGTGGTGTGATCTCCGAACCACCTAAAAAATCCCTTGTGCACTGTGGTTTGATTTGTGGTTTGCATTGTATTGTGCTAGATGCATGCATAGGGATTTCGTCTACACACTAACTATTAGTTTGCTCACACACATAGCATCAGATCAAAGGGGTTTTAACTGAGTAGATCTTTTAATCTGAAGTAATTTTTAAATTGCTTAAGTTTCCGCTGCAAATCTATTCAACCCCCCTTCTAGCTTTGCCATTACCGAATAACCGATCCTAACAACATTAATATAATTTACATAAAAGTTTATAAAATTGATTTATGATAATTTTAAACTAAAATATTAGTTACCGTAACTAACGTAAGGAAAAAGCTTTTTAGGACCCCTCGACGCTGCAGCGACCTCCCTATTCCCGGCTGCATACGGAGACATATGAGTATACTCGACTGTTACAGACAACGTGGCACGATGCTATTCGTCTTCTTCATCTCATATACAACTGAGTTGTGCCTTCTCGCGCCATGTATCCTCCTCGTACGTAGGCAACCTTTGTTTCCATCCCCGACAAAACCCCATCCAAATCCTGCGGAAATTTAAATTGAGAAAGACTTACTGTACTTTCCAAAAGTGCAACAAGTGTAAGCCACCTAAGATGGCAGCCCATGTGGCGGCACATGGGCTGTCATGTGATTTTTTTTTTTAGAGCCACATAGGTTGCCATCTTAGGTGACTTTCAATTATGTACTTTTGGAAAGTGCAATAAGTCTTTCTCATTTAAATTCGGACACTCTCCAGACAGTGTAAACTCCGCCACTGCCTTCGTTAGGGTTACGGCGACGGCCACGATGCCGCGACCTTCGCCCGTCGTCGCCCTCCTCTGCCACCGCCGCTGCCGCCACCGCCTTAGCTGCAGCTCCATCCTCCGCCCTCTCCTGTCACACCACAGGTCCTTCTCTGTCTTCGTTCCATCCTCTCACGAACTCGAGTTCCACCTCTCTCACCCCACCTACGTCGTCTGGGGCACTGTGGACACGTGAAAAAAAGATCTACTCGTTTCGTCTCTCTTAACTTTTCTTGGTTTGTTTGGGTCATTCAACCTTGACTTGATTGGTTAGTTGTTCCGTTTATTTCTTTTGCCTTGCGGGGTGTGCCAGCCTGTCTAACAGACAGAAGTAGAAATCCACACAATGCGAAGGGGGAATTTGATGTCCATAAAAAATGGACGGGGTGCGCCGATTTTTTAATTTGGACTTCTTAAGTTCCACGTGATTTATTTGTCATATGATTAGGGTAGCGTGTGCTGGACCTCTGTCTCCATTGATCGGAATTGATATTTTGTTTACATCGAGTTAAAAGCATTTGATGTTATTTGACACCAGTTTTAACCCGAATATCATTCATAGTAAAGATGAGAAAATATGCAAAATATAGAAAACCCCGATATGACATTCTTCCTTGGACAAAATGGACTTTGATTTGGAGAAAGGGGTTTGTCCCTTTGAATATTTGCTTTGAATATTGCTTTTTGAAAGAGTACGGGTGCCCCTTTTTGAGGTCCAAAATATGGTTTTGAGAAATGGGTGGAAATTTGAGATGTTAGAATATATTATCTGATCTTGAAACTCAATTTGAAGGGGGTGAACATGGGTTTTGAACACCCGTGAGTTCATATTGGGCTTTGAATCTGTTGTTAATTTGGACAACGCCTTCACATAGACAAGGTTATTTCGCAAACACGACCATGAGTTTAACAGACATATGATTATATATCTTCAGGAAGAGTCCCTATATAAACAGGTGTTCTGATGGAATATGATCATATGAATATACATGTTATGAACATATGAGTATATTTTGGACAGAATTTCCCTTTTTTTGACAGAGTTTCCTCTAGAACATATATATTCATATGAATCCAATTCATGATCATACAGGTATATTTCTGACATGATCTTTGTCAAAATGGAGTTTCTTTCCAGGAGATTGCTCGTGTGAACATAACTCCTTTGTGAGTATGCGAACATGTTTTCCGGTGGAATCTCCGTTTGAACAGAGTTTCCCTTAGAAAATATATATGTGCAAAAGCACAGAGTTGTGTATACACGAGTATGTTTTTGGGCGGGATCTCCGTTTGGATATAATTTCCTTAAGGAAACATACTCATATGGGCATAAATCTGTGGTTATATGGATATGCCCTCGGGCAGAACCTCTGCTTAAATAGAGTTTCTCCCAAGGAACATACTTATACAAGCACAAATTTGTAATTTTATGGATATGTTCTTGGGCGGTATCTCTGCTTGGACAGAATCTCCTTTAAGAAACATATACATATGAACACAAATTTGTGGCTATATGAATACGTCCTTTGGGCAGAATCTTCGCTTAAATAGAGTCTCCACTAAGAAACATATACACATAAACACGAGTTTGTGATTATATGGGTGTGTTCTCGGGCAGAACCTTTGCTTAGGCAGGGCTCTCCCTAAGGAACATATATATAAGCACAAATTTATAGTTCCATGGATATGTTCTTGGGTAGAACCTCAGCTTGGGCAGATTTTCCACTAAGAAACATATACATATGAACACAAATTTGTGATTATATGGATATGTCATCGGGCAAAACCTCTGCTTGGGCAGAGTTTCCACTTAAGAAACACATACAGATAAACACAATTTCGCCATCCCGGAGTCTTGCTCGACGGACGGGAAAGCACATGCATCTAAATGCGCATACCCATAGAGTCTTGCTCAATATGGAGGCATTTAGAGCACAAAAACAAGGGTATTTAAATACCATATATGCATAGAGTCTTGCTCGATATAGAAAGTATTTAAACCCCGAATGGATATCTCCCCCACAGAGTCTTGCTCGATGTGGGGGCAGGGACTGCAATATGATTTTTTTGAAACCCCTCGCGGAGATTAGCTCTCCATGAAGGGGAATAGAGGAGACGCCGATGTCGGGGGGGGGGGGATCTCCCGATTCTTCTTCCTCTATCTGGTAGCTCCACGCATCTCCACCGAGCCAGGGAAGGGCTTATATACCTTCACGCCAAACAGAAAGAGGGTGGAGAAGGGATTTCAAAGGAAAGAAATCTTCTTCAATTTCCTGGAATTTTTTTGACAGCACTCCGATCGGAGACCTTATGGAGGGGGAAGAAAAACCGGGCAGGGGCCCCTTGCTTGAAGGGAATAGGGGGGCCTTTTATAGGGGAAGGCACCCCTTACATTGCGTGGGATGGAGAGAGAGAGCTCCCCTAACCGATGGTGAGTCACCATCGATTAGGGGAGGTCCCCTTACCGATGGTGAATCACCATCGGTTAAGGGGCCTAATCGATGGATGCTCCATCAGTTAAGGGAGGCTCCCCTTAACCGATGGTGAATCACCATCGGTTAAGCGGCCTAACCGATGGTGACATAGAGATGTCACCATCGGTTAGGGGTCCCCTTAACTGATGGGCCTTCCATCGGTTAGGGGGTTCCCCTTAACCAATGGGCCTTCCATCGGTTAAAGGGGAGGGGGCATTTGCCTATAAAAAGACACCCCCATCCCCCATTTGAATCATTTGAAGGTATGGAATTCTTCTGCTTTTCCCTCGGAGTTCTGCCCGACGGAGATTTGAATTTGCAAAGCGATTGTCATTGTGCTTGTATTTTGTACTTGGTCTTGTAGACCTTGTGCTGCCGGATTTTTCCGTGTCGTATCTTGTGTGAGGAGACGTTCTTTCTCGAACTTTAATTTGCTTGGAAGGCTTGATGCCACTTGAAAACCCGCTTCCTCATTCATCTTGATAGAAGATCCCTGGATTGTCTTGTTGTTTAAGTAACCGTGGGGTTACTTTAATCATAATTCAGCTAGCTTCTTGACTGAGCTACCTAACCGGTTTGCTGAATTCAGCACTTCCCTTGGTAGTTAGCAACTACCCTTTAAGGTTCAATAACCTTTTTAGATGGGCTACCTAACTAATTTGTTGGGCCACTCTCAAATGGACCTCAACTAACTAGTTTGGTGAGCCATTATATAATGGACTATCAACAACTCTTCTGGTAGATATTCACCACAACTTTTGGGGTTCAACAGGCACCAACACTGGCGTCGGCAAGACCCTCATCTCCGTGGGCCTGGCCGCCTCTGTGCTCTGCGACGCCCGCCCCGCCGCATCCGCCACCGTCCCTTCCCAATCCTCTACATCAAGCCCGCGCAGACCGGGTTCCCCCAGGACTCCGACTCCCGCTTCGTCCACAACAAGGTCTCCGACCTCTTCTTGCGCCGCTCGGGCTGCTCGCGTCGAATCACGTCCTGAAGGCGTCTGCAGTAGCTGCTGTGGACGTGGCCGGTGTGGAGCAGTTGGAAGATGAGAGGGACGGGGGGCTTAAGGACCTTGGCTTCTACGAGGAGTGGAGAGTTGGTGCAGTGGACTAGGAAGGGGAGGACTCGATACTGATTTGTAAGACGCTGTACACATGGAGGGAAGCGATCTCTCCTCACCTTGCCACGGAAAGAGAAAATGCGGGAGTGGAGGATGTCGTTCTACTGAAGTCCCTAAAGAGGTGTTTGTCATATCGATTGGAAAATGGAAGGTGTACGGCGAAGGACCATCTGTGGAGAGTGATCGAGACTGCGGGAGGCGTCGCTAGCCCTGGACCTTCTGGCGTTCTACAATGCGATCTCTACAGATACATACGAATTCCTTTTCGAGCTTATCTTCATTAGATGACTAACGCAGGTTCTGATCTTGCTCGCTATTCGGCAGAGCCATTCGTCAGTCGGTAGCTTTATCGAATGAGCAACATCTAGATATCATCATCATCATCAGAGCCTTATCCCATTTTTGGGGTGGGCTACATGAATCCTTTTCCGCGAAAGATTTCTATCAAGTGCTATAGTCGTGTTTAAACTCAAGAAGTCCAAGTCTTTTTTAATAACATCGCACCATCTCATTTTAGGCCTTCCATTTGTTTGCACTATCAAGTGCTATAGTCGATGTTATTAACCTTCTGCGAAGGTAGTTATTTGTTTTTGGTGGTCAAAGGCACAGTTTGTTAAAGACAAAGGAAGTCATGATGCAAACCATAGAAAAGGAAGAAATAAACAAAAGAAAAAAAAGAGAAGCAACTCACCACACGACAGTGAGAACCATCATCATCATCAGATGCTTATCCCATTATTTGGAGAACCAATAAAGCAAAATTAACCAAGCAACTGAAGAGACCACCCTCACAGAAAAGTTTAGAATATCTTCATAGTTCATATTGTCAGAAAAAGAAGTTGGAATGTGGAAGGGATAGTGCGATGACATTTTCAAGTCACATGGGGCTGGGATCCATAAATGTGGGTTACTTAAGCATATATCAAAGTTTGGGAATCATATCTCCCAGGGAAAATACAATCATGGCTGACAAAAAGATGGAAGAAGAAAAGTAGGGATTTCAATTTGTCCCATATATGCCTAAAATCAATTCAAACCCCTTTGGGGAATTTCCTTGTCTAATAGGTCTCTTCACCCCTTCATGGATGGACTCCATCCTTTTTAAGTACTCATGTCCTGCAACCTTCTTGCATCAGAAGAAACTCTTGAATGCCCTGCTACTAGCCACCCTGCATTGAAGCTGCAATCAATCAGATTTTCCACATTTTGTATTTCTTGCTCTCTTGAAACTAGCAGCTTCTTGTCCTCTTCTGGAATTTGCAGCTATGAAAAGAAAACAAATGTAACCATCTTTTTGGCAGCACCTCTGGTCCCCCATACACTCCCTCCATGCAGCCATCAGCCAGTTTTTCCTTCTCTATAAGTTGCTACCTTCTCCTACATACACTCTCGTAACCTCCCACCTTCAAGAACCCACACCCAAACACAAGCCTAATCAATTCTAATAAATTCACACTTAATTCATCAGTGTATGAATTTTAATGTCTCATTAGATTGTCACATAATTCACTAAAGCTTCAAATCAATTTCTAATGCATTTTCACTTAAACTCACCAACATATGGATTGTTATTCACAATCAAACACTAAAGTAGCAAGGTGAAGGAAGGAGAACACATTGTTCTAGGCATAGGTTGTGGAGAGGAAATTGCCAAAGAAGGGTTGGTGGAGGGAGGTGGAGAGAAAGCTATATTGGAGCTAGCCTGGTGGGTTAAATCATGGAAGTCTTACTGAAGCATGGAAGGTAGGATTGGATCGGTCCAGGAATTGGCTAGGGCCGATCCCGATCCGGATTGGGTCGGTCCCGATCTGAATCGGCCAGAATCCGCCGGATTGTCTTGGATCAGCCATGGCTTGTCCGATCCAGAATTGGCCGATTCCAATCCGGATTGGCCAATTTTGCCTTCCTTTCACTGAAGTAAACCACTCTCATATTGCCAATGTAGGAGGGGCAAGGACAATAGTGTTGAACCACTCTATGGTTATCTGTGATCTTGGCATTTTGGTGATAATAAAATATATGATGCATTTAGGTGATAACAAAATATTATCTTGGTAGTGCGGAGATAACAAAATATAGGTGTTCATAAATATTTTGTTTCATCTGTGTTGCATCAATCCCATTAACAGATGATAAGTCTCATTGTATATCATGTTTCATCTGTGTCGCATCAATCTCATAGCAAAATACTAAGTCTTTCATTGATGCAATATTTGGCGCACTAAAATGATAAAGTCGATGTTTAATTCATATACATCGATTTCAGTTTAAGTGCCAAAGTAACAAGCGCTATAACGATTTGATCTGATTTCATAAAGCGCTACAACGATTTGGCTTTATAAGCGCCATAACGATTTCTTAAGTGGCCATAAAGATTTGTTGAGAAATCGATCTCACAACGATTTCTTAAGTGGCCATAACGATTTGTTAAGAAATCGATCTCACAACGATTTCTTAAGTGGCCATAACGATTTGTTAAGAAATCGATCTCATAACGATTTGTTAAGAACCATAACGATTTCTTAAGTGTACACATCGACTCGATATCATAACGATTTGCTGGCCATAACGATTTGATAAGTGAAGACAACGATTTGCCTTTCACATCGATTTCTTCACAACGATTTCTTCAGAAGAAAACAACGATTTGTTTTCCACATCGATTTGCTTGCACAACTTGTTAAGAAATCGTTCTCATAACGATTTCTTTAGTAATCACATTGATTTGCTTGTCCTGCCATAACAATTTGTATACATAATGATTTGGTTATGAATGCACATCGATTTGTTCATAAACATGCAACGATTTGCTTATAAATGAACAACGATTATATAAGTCATTTTCACATCGATTTTATAAGGCATTTGTGCATCAATTCACTTCACCTTAAATATAAATTTCTCATATCTTTCTGAAGTGATCTTTCGTTTGAAAAGTCAAATATCTTCTGACAAATAAAGTTGCATGCTTGGTTCAGAATTCTGTCAGAGAAAAAGATATGACTTATCACTTTTAGCATGATAAGAGAAATATAGTAGTGTGTACCATTATCATGTAAAAACACTTTTGTGCTAACACTCTCTTCCATGCTTGCAGACCTCGAAGACCATCACAGTCTGAAGAGAAATGAGCAACGGCTAGAACTCCAACGGATCCCTTCAACGGATCTTTTCAAATTGCTCATATAAAAGATGAAGCATGGCTGAAGAAAAAGACAGAGAGCTTTCCTGAACATCTTTTGAAGGAGTGTACATCCAGTGAGGAGCCTCAACAACACATACACTCAAAAAGAAAGAGAGAAAGAGCCTGAGCCAAGAAGAAGAAATCAGAGCATCTCAAGCTTCAAAGCATTCAAACTCTCGAGCCTTCTGTTCTCTCTTCATTCTTTTCTCTCCGCACTTGTTGTAAATCTTTGGGGAGAGTTTTTGACTGTGAGCTAGAGTCTACAGCATTCATCCTGTCTTAGCTCTCAGTTGTTGTTCTTTCTTTTCTAAGAAAGATCTGAGTCCGCCTGTAGGACTGTATACAGTAGATAACCCAGCTAGGGGTTGGTGTCTAGCTGAACCTGACTGGGGTTTGTACCAGTGGTTAACCTAGCTAGGGGTTAGTGTCTAGCAGAACTGCACTGGGGTTTGTACCAGGAGGTTTGCTTCTGAGCCTGTAAAAGAAGTGGGCTGCCTTCTTGCCCGGGAAAGAGAAGAAGACCTGGTGGGGTATCCAGGGTGTTGTAAGGGTCATTGAGGGGGACAGTACCCTTGGTTAATGAAATTCCAAAAGGTTGCTTGGGGACTGGACGTAGGACTTCCGTGTGGGAAGGTCCGAACCAGGGTAAATCTTCTGTGTCCTTTGTGTGATTGTCTTTTTGCTTCCGCATTGCTACTCTTTATCACACTAAACTAATCAAATCTTCAAGTGATAAGTTTCTGTGTTTAAGCTTCTATTTCAGATCACAAAAAACCTATTCACCCCCCCTGTAGGTTGAAGTGCTGCCATACCAAAAGGGCCAACAAGTGGTATCAGAGCGAGTCTCTGAACCTTCAAGAAGATCCAACGATCTTAGAGCAAAGATCCATGGCAGCACAAGGATATGCTGAAGGCCAATCTGTCACCAGACCTCCCTTCTTCGACGGAGAAGATTATCAATACTGGAAGATGAGGATGGAATGCTTCATTCGAGGTACAGATTTTGATCTGTGGCAGGTAATAGAGGTAGGTGATTTTGTTGTTATTCCTGCAGAAGGTACTACTACTATTACAGGAGCGGATAAGATTAAGTTATCATTAAACTTTAAAGCTAAAAACTATCTTTGTTGCGCTTTATCCAAAAGAGAGTTCAGTAAAGTATCTGCATGCAAATCTGCCAAAGAAATTTGGGATAAACTACAGATAACCTATGAAGGAACAGATAAAGTGAAACAAACTAGGATAGATATTCTTGTTTCTCAATATGAGCAATTTAAAATGCTCTAAATGAAGATATCACTACTATGTATAATCGTTTTTCAACTATAGTAGCAGGATTAAATTCTCTAGGTAAAAATCTTTCTGATGAAGAAAATGTTAGGAAGATACTTAGGTGCTTAACTATATCTTGGACACCTAAGGTAACTGCTATAGAAGAAGCCCATGATTTGACCAAATTATCTATCGATAATCTAATAGGTTCTCTCATGGCGCATGAAATTAATATGGAGCGATTATCTGAAAGTTCATCTAAAATAAAATGCACTAACGCTCTTAAAGTTGTAGCAGCTCCTTCTAGCTCTTCTTCTAGCTCTCAACATGCAGATTCTGAAGACAATAATGTTGACGAAGTATTGTCTAAGCTTCAGAAGCTTTTGAAGAAGAAGAAAAATGGATCAAGACGGATCCAAAGAAAAGAGAAAAAGGAGAAAGAACCAGTATGCTATGAATGCAGAAAAACCTGGACATCTAAGACCAGATTGTCCAAGGCTCAGAAAGACTGGTCAAACTGAAAAATCCAAGAAGCAGCACAAGAAGTTTAAAAGAAAAGCAATGGCAGCTGCTTGGGAAAATGATGAGGCCTCAAACTCAGAATCATCAAGCTCATCAAGCTCAGGATCAAGGAAAGAGCAGGTAAATCTAGCCCTCATGGTAGGACTAGATGAGGTACACTCTGAACCATCGCTTAATTCTTGCACAGATTCAGGGTCAGAATCAGAAGATTTAGAAGAATCTTTAATGAGCTATATAATAAACACAAGGTTGTTTTAAAAGATCTGAAAAATGTCAAAAACAACCTTACTTGTTTGGAGAACACAAATTTTGATCTTAAATCAGAAATGGAACAATTAGAAAAACAGTTAAAGGACTGTAAAGACAATAATTTCCTTTTAAAAGAAAATTTAAAAAGCAAGGATGATGAGAAATTAGAGTTAGAAGAAAAACTGAAAACTCTAACTGATGAAAATTTAGACTTAAAAAAATTAGTTAGAAAATTCACAATAGGAAAAACATCTCTAGCTCTATGTTTGAAAGGGTCTAAATCTGGAAGAAACAAGCAAGGTCTTGGATACGAACCCTCTAAAAAGGGAAAACAAGTTGTTCCTGAATTGTATCCAGTACCAAAATTTGTAAAAGAAACCACTATACCTCAGAACAAGGCACTAAAAATAAACAAGCCATGTCAAGCGAAAAAGGTTTCTGAAAAATATCATAAAAGCAATAAGAACTGCAAAACACACTATACATTGTTGTTCTCATTGCAATAAGCTAGGACACACAGTAAACTCCTGCACAACAAAGCACTTAGTTGGATTCCGAAAGGATATTTTCATGCCTCTAACCATCAAGGACCCAAAAAGTTTTGGGTACCAACATCTGAATGAGTTGTTTGCAGGGAAGCCTTTGAGCATCAGGAACAAAGGATGCTCAAGGCAGTGATAGAGCCTCTCATTAAGGGGGAGCTCTAAGTAAGGGGGAGAAAAATTGAACCCCTCTATGGTAAGAAACTCTCTCAAAAGGAAGAAGAAATACATGGTAAGACCTTTCCTTTTTGGATTATTGACAAAAAGGGGGAGAGTAAGTATGCTCTATGAATTTTCTGATTAAATCATATTTTAATCATTTTAGAAAATTCGCATAAATTTTGTCATCACCAAAAAAGGGGAGATTGTTGAACCACTCTATGGTTATCTGTGATCTTGGCATTTTGGTGATAACAAAATATATGATGCATTTAGGTGATAATAAAATATATTATCTTGGTAGTGCGGAGATAACAAAATATAGGTGTTCATAAATATTTTGTTTCATCTGTGTTGCATCAATCTCATTAACAGATGATAAGTCTCATTGTATATCATGTTTCATCTGTGTCGCATCAATCTCATAGCAAAATGCTAAGTCTTTCATTGATGCAATATTTGGCGCACTAAAATGATAAAGTCGATGTTTAATTCATATACATCAATTTCAGTTTAAGTGCCAAAGTAACAAGCACTATAACGATTTGATCTGATTTCATAAAGCGCTACAA